>JAIUZE010042530.1:13257-55170 GCA_022085475.1 Heliosperma pusillum | reverse complement strand
GACCCGTCGCGGGACTTGGGTCGGGAATTTGTCTTCAAGTAAGGTTTTATTTGGTAAATGAATGAATGAGCCTTAGTAGATATGAGGCTATATGATATTTGAATATGATTTATATGCAATTAGTCACATGATAGGAAGTTTTTACCGTGACTGTTGAATTGTATGATATATGTCGTGTTGACTAAGTACCCATAGAGAATTATGAGTATATGGCGTCTTGACCATTCTAATTCTAAATGAGTATCATGGACCATGACATGGATAGGCCTTACTATCTTTAACGAGTATATGTTCACCTGTTGATAGCTTTTGTGTCACTGCCTTGGGCCTTTTGATACCAAGCCGGGGGCATGGCTGCCTAATTGCTTCCACTTTGGGAATGGAGCCAGCTTAAGTACTAGCCATCTCTGCTTAGGGGGTCGCCTAGTAGAGTTTCTCATGTACGGTTATGTCATGGGACGAGGAATGGGGTAGCTGTTGTCGCTAGGTCTGATCAGTCTAGGACTAGGATGTTTTCCTACCTTGTGGTATAGACTCGAGTTACAGAAGTCGACTATTGACTGTACTAAGAACTTATGCCTGTTTCTAGACGGATTGGTCTTTCATGTTTGTATGATTCTATGAGTTTTAGAAGGTGAGATGCAAGCCGGCTAAGATTGATAGAGTTTGGATTACCGATTGTTAACTGATTCAAATGATTACGTGTTGATTAGGGTTTGAGTGTATCATGGCCATGTTACATGGTAACCTCTGAGCTAGCATACCAGCTTCCCTACCTAGTGTTATATTTTATTATCGGATTCCCATGATAGCTTTCATATGCTAGGTTATATGTTAGTTAATTGTTTCATAACATGAAAAGCATATCATATATGTTAAGGTGTTGTATTTTCCATATACATTGCTTTTATGTTATTCATGTTTAATTAAACTCGACATTTCGTGGCTGGGAGAACTCGGAGTTACTCCCCACTGACTGTGGCTTCCGTGTTTATATTTAATGGGGTTGGCAGGTTTGTGATGCATACTTTGGGTACATTGACGAGCTAGCGAGCGAAGTATTTACCTTGGACCTATATTCGGTTCTTAGATTGTATATTATTATACACTCTTTTATTTCCGTATTTATACGGGAGATATGTCTCCCGTCTTGTATATTTCTTTTGTATAATATTATTTCCGTTTTGTAATGAACCTTTTTATTTATGACACCTTCGTTATGTATTCTCATATTTTATTTAGTTAAATTATTTTTTTTCTTTCCGCAAATTTGAGGGTGTCACATAGGTAGTCGGTGAAACCTCCTTTCTCATTTTGGGTAAAAACCTCTAGAGTACTCATATTGACTTGAATTTCAGCATTATCTGTGATTGCTTGGCGGACTCAATTGCGGCATCATCCCAGGTTGCAGTTTTCTTATAATCCAGAGAATAGAACCACTTTTTAGGAATGGTGTCGAGAGATGAAGGAAAGATCCTTAGGAACATCTCGGGTTTGATACCTTTGATAGACATATAATCATTGAAGGCACGAATATGATTCAAAGGGTTCTCGTGCCCCTTGAACTTTGGGATGTCAGTCATGTTGAAGGTTGTTGGCAATTGAGTACGTAAAGCTTCATATTTGCAATTATTTTCCCTTTAGATGTCATCTCCGTTGAGGTACATTAGTTGCTCCTCCATGTATTGGAGTCGCTCTTCAGCTTCAGTAAGAACTGGTGGGGTATTGACTTCTGGTTGTCCCACAATGGGTGGAATGTTATCATGTATGCTAGCATCATGAATGTCTGCAGAAGGCAGCCTAGTTTCTACGGCAACAATTCGGCCTTCAATGGCATTGAGGCGAGCATAATCTTGGTCCCGACTTGTTTGGAGACGGATAAGCGCAGCTAGGACTAGATCATTACCATTTGGGTTTGGATCGGCTAGATGAACACTGCTAGATGAACACTTGCTTGACAAGCTGAGGCAAGAGACTGACGGCGAATCAAAACACGATCAACCATTCTAGCACACTTACTCAAAAGGACTCGATTTGTGAAGTGGGAGTGTGCCACTAAGCTAAATGAGCTTTGAAAATGACGAGATTTTAAATGTTTATCCTAAACAACCATAGTGTGGTTGTAGGAGTGATGACTCGAAGTGGAGAAAAGACGATTTGAACTGGATATTTGGGCAGAGTTTCGGCTCATTTTGCACTACTTTAGGCCACCTTTGAAAATGCTTTACAGTTTTGAAAATGATTTTATTTTTGAAAAGTTCGTCATGGTTTTATTTACAAAATGGTGATCACGTAGAGGTTTTTCACATTTATACAGGCATTATAACGGTATGCTGAGTGCATTTAAAATGGTTTTGGCTTAAAGGCTGGGTTGCCATACCAAGAAATAAAACCCGGGTCTGTGGAGAGGTCCACGCCAAACATGAGTAAGGTTGCTTCCTAGTCCATTTCCTCGAGTAGTGAAAGCCCTCGATACTAACATGAGTATGTACCGCGATATGGTTGACGTCAATCGCTATCCATCCTTAGGCTCAGATAAGAACTTGGACCGTCCAGACGGGACGATTAGTCGAAATGGGTTGTGTTGGGCCTAGGAATGCCGAATAAAATGACCTAAGAAGGTCGAGTAATGAAAACCGACAACTGTCTCGTACAAAGTATTCCCTAACCTTGTTCAAGTTTCACCCTGGGTAACACCTAAGTGTGCATTCCCCAACAGAGTCGCCAAACTGTGGTACACGGGGGCACCACGGAAAGGGCGCGCTTGGGAGGACAAGCGTAAGAATATACATTTGTGGAGTCGCCACCAATTTTTATGGGATATTGGAATCGTTCGAATACTTTATGCCATGTTAAGACACAAAGTAATGACATGAACACTAAGAACTGGTTACCCTTAGCATTCTATGTCTAGAATGACTCTCGTGGATGCCAATGAACACGAATGGTCACAAAGATTTGGAGTAAGAGGTGAGGGTACGTATTAGGAAGCTATTTAATCGAACATCAAATCTCGCCCGCCTCGATACCGCCCTCTACTAATGATTAGGGATATCGTTCGTACTTGATATGTTATCGATTATATGCATGCAATGCAACATCCAACATTTTAATCCTAGCATGTGAATTAGACTATGTCGGTGAACATGTAATTAGCACTCAATTATGTAGAACTCGGGAATTAGAATTAATTACATATGAGAGAAAAACGAAAATCATACAATTACAATGATTAAAATAAGATTACAACGGATTACGGGATCTACGTCAGAAATATATCCAAAACAAAGATTTGAAGAAACGGAAAAGATTTGAAAACTAAAAGTCAGATCATGAGCGATATTACGACTAATAGTTAATTAATTACATAATTAAAGCTACGTCAAAGCGAGAACAGAAGTTCAGGGACAGAAGTAAACCTAGAACAGGCGCAACAACGGCTGCGTCTTCTGGAAGAGGCACAAGGCTCATTGCATCTGTTCTTGAGTTGAATTCTGACTGTGAAATTAGAATCGCGAGCAGTTAACATTCTTTGGTATATTTACGATTGATTATTGACCTACAACTCGAGTAGAAGTTATTTGACATATAAATATCTATAATGTGTATAAAAAATAAATTCCAGGGATTTGATATGAACAAATCGAACCATTAAGGCCCTGTTCTTTTGGACTTAAAGTCATCCCCTTTAAGTTTAGTTCAGCTCCTATAAGTTTAGTTCAGTTCAGCTCCTATAAGTTCAGTACAGTTTAGCTCTTATAAGTTCAGTTCAGCTCCTAGAAGTTCAGTTCAGTTCAGCTCTTATAACTTCAGTCAAGAAAAGTTCAATTCTTACAAATTAAGTTTAGAAAATTTATACGGACAAATATATTATTTATGAAAACCGATATAAAAACATTTGACATTAATTATTGGATACATACATTATCATTGAGACCTCCCGAAGGAATTGTAGAGTATTTCAACTATCGACATTCATCATTGAGAATGAAAGTTAAAATGGCATTTGGTTAATTGAAAAAAAGATGGAAGGTGTTAAAAAATATGCCCCAAATGTCACAAAAGTATCAAATGTCTATTATTGTTTCTACTTTCACACTCCTTAATTTTGCAAGGATGCATACTCTTGGAATATCTATTATACAACATGACGTGAATATTCAAGGTACTATTCGGGCATGTTTGATGATAAGCGGAATAATGCCATGTTCAAGGTACGAAACAAGATAGTAAAAAACATTTGGCGAGGCAATGGATTCGTTGTTTCGAGTGATAGTGAAGATGAAAAATAAAGTGATGAGGAAGATGATGATATAGAAATAGATGGTTAGAAAATGATGTAATATGTGATTTTATTTTTATCGTAATGTAAACGTAGTAATCTGTATGAACAAACCAATGTATATAAATCGGAATAATGTTATTATCTTACCTTATCTTTTAGAGTATATTTTTTTTTTGTATGACCGCCGTTTTCCAAAAGATAATAATAATAATAAAGTTCATTTTAGTAAAGTTTAGATTCTATAAGTTCTATTTAATTAAGTAAAATTAAGTTCAGAAAAGTTTAGCTCCTATAAGTTCAGTTCAGTTCAGCTCCTATAAGTTCAGTTCAGTTCAGTTCAGCTCCTATAAGTTCAGTTCAGTTCAGTTCAGCTCCTATACGTTCAGTTCAGAAAAGTTCAGCAAAATTCAGCCCAAAAGGTCGGGGTATAAGACCCAATTTTGAATTAAAGACGAAAATCCGCTAATATTGAATTACTAGGAATTTATATCAAGAACGAAACATTTTATATGAAAGACTATGAAAAAGAAAAGGAATGAAATAACAAAATCGCAGGAACCAGAAGAAGGAGAAGAAGAACAAGAGCAGGGTAGCCTCTGGAAGAGGCGCATCATGTGATGCGATCCTTCCAGAAGGTGCGGCTGCTACTGCGTTTCTTCTCGACGTCTGATGACTACTAAAAAGTTTTTGTAAAAAAGGTATTGTTTTGAAAATCAATTTTGAACTTTACCTCTGACGTGAATCTTACATTAATTGAACAAAAAATAAATAATACAAATACAAGGACGGGATTTACACCCTCAGACTTACATGTTTGACGAAACGAGATTAACTAAGTTGACGTTTAGTGATTGCTCAACTCGAATGTATGTATAAATTGCCCTCGTTAGAGGATTTAAATTGTTAAAATTAGATTGATTGTGTAGTGGTCAAATGGGTTGGTCATGCAACGTGACGGGTACTTAGAAGGATCTGAGCTTACTTGGTCGATTGATCATGCACGTAGATGTCGAAAGTTTAGAGTAAAGTCTAGGATGCAAAGAGAGAAGAGAAGGGCGGAACACTCGCGTGCCTTAAAAGTGAGAACGTAGTTCTCCTTTTATAGTAGAAAATGTGAAATTTTAGAATAACACAAACTTATCACGAAAATAGTCTGAAAACAGAGAAAACAGGCTGAGGAAGGGGCGCAACACCTGCTGCGTTATTTCCCAAAGGTTTCCTTCCATGGAAGCAAGATTTCCACGTTTCTATTACGGAATTGTGGTATATCTATACTTCCATTTTAAAATATACGAGATATATTTTATCAAAAAAGATAGAATTTGCAGATTTAATAAAATATCGTGAATATTCTAGAGCGTTCCGACTCGGCATTTTAAAACGGTTTCTAGAAAATGAAGCGGTTTTCGACCCGGACTCCAAATGAACTCTAATGACTTTTAAAGGACGGTACCGGTGTGTATTAGACTTCCAAGGGGTTGAAACAAGTGTTTGAGCTATCACTTGACGATAAACTTACGAATTATCATAAATCGTTTCGTGTACGAAACATGCGGCTCAATCATCACTGGGTGGTTGGCAGAAGGTGTAGAGCTGAGGTATCTATATTATGTGATGTACTTGAAATATGATAGCATGATGATGAGCATGAACGCGATCTAATGTGTTAAACAATGTTGATTTGGCATGAAAATATGTTTTTGTTAACGAGCATGTTGTATGTATGCGTTACATGAAATTATGTTATGTATGTGATTATGAGAAGGTGAATTGAATAGTTGTGAAGTATGAGAAAATGATATCATATGTTAAGTATGTGAATATGCATGAGTAGTTGTTGTGCGGGGCTGTATTATTGCATGACTCCACCGAGTGGGCCAGGGTAATCGACCGAGTAGGGGCTACTCGACCGAGCACCTTGACACTCGATCGAGTGTTGGGAACTGATGTGAAAATTCATATGCGGAGAATAGTGACTCGACCGCGAGCACAGTGTCACTCGGCCGGGTATGAGAGACTCGACCGAGTACCATTATTGCTCGACCGAGCAAAAGTCCCTGTATATTTTGGACAAATACTGATCTAGGTCAGTCGACCGAGTGTATGTTGACACTCGACCGAGTGCCTTTTTAGACTCGATCAAGTGAAAATCCCTGTATGTTTAATTATAATGCTGTATTTGGTGTACTCGACCGAGTACTAGTAGTACTCGATCAAGTAAAGTCGACTCGGCCGAGTGGCATGTTGCACTCGACCGAGTGTTTTTATGTTAAGACCGTTGTCTGTAGGCTTGTGCTTACGCTTGCCATTCCTTTTGAAGATATCATGCCTACTACGATATCTAGTGCGTCAGCCTGCAACTGTAGAGTTCAGTGCTGAAGAGGTTTCCGGACTCGTCGAACAGAACAAGGCGCTTACTAAGGCCCTTAATAATGTGGGTGGTAATAGGGAAGTGGTAGTTAATGTTACTACCACCAGCAATGTCATCGCTCATCACCGACCCACTACTTATAAGGGTACCGGTGCGCCGCATCTGTTAGATGATTGGCACTGCAAGGTGCCCAGAAGACCAGTGGTAATTGTTCATGATGGATAAGAAAGCGGCAGAGGGAGACGGGCATGTGGTTACCGGTACTTTACTTGTTAATAGTATTCCTACTTTTGTCTTATTTGATTCGGGGTCAACCCATTCTTTTATTTCAAGGAGTCATGTTGTACTGTTGGGGTTGGGAGGTAGTGAGTCGGTAAATGATGAGGTATTTATACCTTTTGTAGAGTCTGTATCCTGTAAAAAATTGTTTAGAGGGGTGTCCATGATTTTGGGGAAAGTGAACTTTCCTATAGATTTGTTCGAATTTCCGTTAGACGGATTTGAGGTCATTGTCGGGATTGAGTAGTTGGCTAGATATAAAGCTAATATTGACTGTCATCAGAAGAAGGTGTTATTAAGGGGACCAAAGGGAGTTAGGATGTCGTACGGAGGGTTCGTGGTGAAGCCTAAGGTGAAGCTGATAGCGGCTGTTACATTGAAGACCTACCTGAGAAGGGGTGCCAGATGATCTTATGTCATGTCAGAGACACCAAAGTTGAGGAGACGACATCATAAAAGATTGAAGTGGTGAGTAAGTTCGATGTTGTTTTTCCTGATGAAATACCGGGATTACCTCCAAAGAGAGATGTGGATTTTAGCGTGGAGCTGAAGCCGGGTATGGGACTGTTTGCTAAGGCCCCGTATCGCATGGTACCAAAGGAGCTTGAGGAGTTAAAGAAGAAGCTGAATGAGTTACCGGACAAGGTATATATACATTAGACCTAGTGTATCGCGGTGGGGTGTGCCAGTTCTATTTGTGAAGAAGAAGGATGGTAGTTTACGGTTATGCATTGATTACCGTGAGCTGAACCATGTGATGGTGAACAATAGGTATCCATTACCTAGGATTGATAATTTATTCGATCAGTTAAGTGGAGGTGGGGTGTTCTCGAAGATTGATTTGAGGTCGGGATACCATCAGCTGAGAATAAAGGATGGTGACATTCCGAAGACGGCGTTTCGTTCAAGGTATGGGCATTATGAGTACGTGGGGATGCCGTTCGGGTTGACGAATGCACCAACGAAATTCATCAATCTTATGAACCGGATCTTCGGTCCATATTTGGACATGTTCGTGGTGGTATGCATCGATGACATCTTGGTCTATTATAAGACTAAGGAGGAGCATGCGGAGCATCTCAGGACCGTGTTGCAGAACTTGAGAGATAACTAGTTGTATACCAAGTTATCTAAATGCGAATTCTGGTTAGAGAAGGTTTCTTTCTTGGGGCATGTGATATCGAAGGAAGGAGTAATGGTGGATCCGAGTAAGATTGAGGTGGTGTCTAATTGGGAGGCACCAAGGAATGTGGCTGAGTTGAGAAGTTTTCTGGGTTTGGCTGGGCATTGTAAGTGCAATAGGAGTTGGAGCATGAGTCTCTCCCTCTTATCTCAAATATAGTGATCCTTACATTTCCCATGAAATCACATTTGAAGTCCAAGATCAAGTGAAGCAAAGTGAGTTCAACACAAAGCATGATAAACAATTCAGAACAATCCCAGTACTTTCAGATTCTCGGGTCTGAGTTCAACTACTCATATCTGGAGTTCTACTTGCTTAAATTTTGTGTTCTTTATATTAATAAACTCTTGAAGATGTCATCTTTCACATGGCTTTGGAATCAACAACTTTCATTAAGTAGATTGTTCACACGAAGGCTTCAAAGACTGTCATGCATGGATGCTCCTCAGCTTTTCAGAAATGACCTGTCTACAGTCAAGGTTGAATAAGTGAAGCTCCAAGTACTGTTATTGCATGATTCCGATTGGAGATTAAAGCTAACCCATGAAGCTTTCATTTGGTACCTAGATGGACTTCTAACTCATCCCAAGCAGAAAGTTATGGCATCTGAAAGTCAGGTCTGATGTTTGACAATTCTGCTCAACTTCAGAGTTCAACCTGTTAGTACTTAAAGTTGAATAAATACATATTTGCTGGATATTTTTGATTGGTTGTTTTTGCATATGAAAGCTTACATACTTAGCTTTTATTTCAATCATCAAGGTCATTTTTAACCCATCTGAGCTGGGAGATATGATTTGTCAAAGTTCATGCTGCTGCACAGGAAGTCTGATGAGGATTCACTTTTGACCTGTACTTACTCAAAGGCTTCTAACTGAAGTTCAATGAACGTTTTTTGCATGATTCCAAATGAAGAAGGAAGCTAACTCATATAGCTTCAATTGGGCTACTCATGGATCTCCTAACTCTATTTGTGCAGAAAATGAGAGCATCTGCAAGATGCCTATGAATTCGGGAATGCTGCTGAACAATTGTCAAGTGACCTGCTAGTACTCAAACCTCTATATCTAGAGTTCTAGATATCTTCTTGGGTTATTTCTCTGTGACAAGAAAGCTTACATCCTTATCTTCAAAATGAGATATCATGAGTGTCAAGATTCATCACGAGCTAAGAGATATAGAATCTGCAAGCCAAGTCTGTTTTCAGGAATGCATCTGATGTCTGTTTTAGGCACCTGTTTTTCAGCAGAACCTCTTTTGTGTCGTTCTAAATGCAGTTGTTACAAGTCCAAGAGTCCTCATGCCTAATCCTACTACTTAAGAGCCTAAGGAAGAAGTTTGCCTAGGATCACTTCTTCTAATTATAAATAAGATGCAGGTTAAGACAAATACAAATCCATGGGTCCAGGTATGAGCAAGTCAACACCCTTTTGTCCCAAGGATGATTTCCTTGATGTTTATGGTTAGACAACCTTACTGGATGAGTTGAAAGGCATCCTAACACCTTGTCCTCAAAGCATAGAAGCAGCCAAGAACATATCCCAAGACCTCACCATCAGAATTGACAAAGAAGCTAGCAAACAAACAACGACAACTTTATTACTTTATGCTTTATGCTTTTGTTTCTAGTCAGCTTTTCAGTTTTGTTTATGAATCCAGGGTCACGACTTCTTGTACTTTAGGAGATGAATTTTAGACCCTTATATGTGTATTTCATTGGCCTATATAAGCATTGCTTTGTAACCTAAAGAAGGCAGATTTGATTAATGAATTAAAATTTGAAACCTTTGTTTTCAATTTCTAAACTCATGGCTGTGTGCATGAGTCCCTTCTTTGCTTAGTGCTAGAATAGTGTTGAATGAATCTTTGCTGAGTTGCTGGAATCCTTCATGACAACCTCTATCCATTGGCTTTATGCTTTGGAAGAGTACTATCTTTTTCTTGTTTCATTTTCTTATAAATTCAGAAACTTACAACACAAACCCGAGTCCAATTCAAGTCCTTTGTGTCTTTCTTTGTGTGTGTGTCTCACAAGCATTAAAATCTACTGAAATCTATACTTTCTTGAGAATTTTCAGTCCAATAAGAGGTTCGTGAAGGACTTCTCGAGGATAGCTAGACCCATGACGTGATTGATGAGGAAGGAAAACAGGTATTGTTGGGATAAGAGTTGTGATACGGCGTTCCAAACCTTAAAGGAGCGTTTGACCACAACTTATATTTTGGCATTACCTGAGGGGAGCGAGAATTTTGAGGTGTATATGAATGCATCATAGTGTGGCTTGGGGTGTATGTTGATGCAAAATGGGAAGGTTATTGCTTATACGTCAAGACAGTTGAAGCCTTATGAGGACAATTACCCTACTCATGATCTTGAGTTAGGAGCAGTGGTGTTTACGTTGAAGATTTGGAGGAACTATCTGTATGGTTCCAGCTTCAAGGTGTTTTCAGACCATAAGAGCCTGAAGTACGTTTACACCTAGAAAAAGTTGAATATGAGGCAGCGGCGGTGGATGAAGCTGATTGAGGATTATGACATAGAGATCATCTACCATGAAGGAAAGGCGATGTCCTTGATGAGGTTGAGGGATAAGGTAGCAAAGATGGGGATCCATGTGATTCGGAAGGGGGATGGTAATACTGACCTGATGATTGGCAGTTAGAGGATCCGAATATTCAGCTGTGGAAGAAGGGAATAGAGGGGGGTAATACTCCTAGATTTTCAATTCATGAGGATGGGAGTTCGAGGTTTGAGGGCCGATGATGTGTATCGAGCGATCTAGAGTTGAAGAAAGTGATTTTGAGGCTTATTGTACTCCTTATTCGGTTCATCCGGTTGGGGATAAGTTATACAAGGATCTGAAGAAGACTTTCTGGTGATCGGGGATGAAGAAAGAGGTAGCTGAATTTGTTGCAAGATGTTTGGTATGTCAGCGAGTCAAAGGGAGAAAAGGAGACCTCAAAGTATAATTCATTCCTTAGAGGTGCTGGATTGGAAATGGGAGTCTATATCCATGGACTTTGTGGTGGGACTTCCGAGATCGCAGAAGGGAAATATCATGATTTGGGTGATCGTGGATCAGTTGACTAAGTCAGCCCATTTCGTGCCTATGAAGGATACTTGGAGCAAGATGGAGCTCGCGTTGGCTTACAAGAAGCATGTTGTGAAGCTACATGGATTGCCTAGTGACATAGTTTCCAACCGGGATGCAAGATTCATTTCTAAATTCTAGAAGGAACTGCAAGAGTTGATGGGAATGACATTGAAGATGAGTACATCATTTGATCTGGCGACGAATGGCCAGACAGAGAGGACGATCAAGACCTTAGAAGACATGCTGAGGAGCGCGTGTGTTATCGTTCAGTGGGATCTGGGAAGATAAGTTAGATTTTATAGAGCTCTCTTATAACAATAGCTATCATTCTAGTATTGGATGACACCGTTTGAGCCTTTGTATGGCAGGAGATGCAGGAGTTCGATTTGTTGGGATGATAGTGCTAAGGCTGTAGTTCTTGGACCCCAGATGGTCCAGGACATGATCGAGCAAGTGAAACTTATTCGCTAGAAGATGAAAGCAGCGTAATTAAGATCGCCATAAGAGTTATGCAAATCTTCATCGCAGGGATATCGAGTTCCAGGTGGACGACAAAGTTCTTTTGAAAGTGTCACATATGCGTAGGGTAATGAGATTCGGGAAGAGGGGCAAGCTGAGCAAGAAGTTCATAGGTCCCTATGAGATTTTGGATCGGGTTGGAGAGGTGGCTTATCGGTTGGCCTTACCACCTACTCTTGATCGGGTCCATAATGTGTTCAATGTGACGCAGCTGAGTAAGTATGTAAGTGACCCGTCTCATGTCCTTGAGGCCGAGACTATAGAGATGGATGAGGCACTCACCTATGTGGAGCTGGTAAAGGAGATCTTGGACCGAAAGGTGCGCAAGATTAGGAATGGAGAGACGACGCTACTGAAAGTGTTATGGTCTAACCATAACGTAGAGGAAGCAACTTGGGAGCTTGAAGCTGCAATGAGGGAGAAGTACCCGCATTTGTTTAAAGAGGTATGTTCGGTTACGAGGATGTAACCTTATTCTTAAGGGGGGAAGGAGGTAGTTGCCTTTTGATAGTTTTGTTATAGTCTTCTTAGTGGCTATTGATGGGTTAGTATGCTTGTGTCATAAGTGATGTTTTTGTGTTGTGATATATGTTTAGCATATGTACTGTTATGTGTTGTTGTGACATATGTTGTGTTGTGTCTTTATGTGTTGTTGTGACATATGTTTGGCATATGTTGTGTGGTGTCTTGTGTTGATAGCTAGTAAGGGGGTTTCTAGGGTAGGATGATGAGTTGTGAACTTCGAGGACGAATTTCGTTCTTAAGGAGGGAAGACTATAATACTCCGTATTTCTATGTGTTGGGGACCCGGTACATACTGTACTTGGCCGAGTATAGGCTACTCGACCGAGTGGATTTGGCTTATGTCTTAAGTTGTATTCTGCTCTTGCGTACTCGACCAAGTGATATTGGCACTCGACCAAGTAAGTCGTACTCGACCGAGTGCGACGGAGTTCAGGATTTAGTCGGACGGTTGATTAAGGGTTAATAAGAGGAATTAGTTTTTCAAAATTCAGTTTACGTTCTTAATTAGAAAACCCTACACTCTCAAAACTCTCCCAAATTCCTCAAAAAACCTTTCAACATCTCGTGCCGGATCTGATCTTTTGCTACGTTGATTGATTGCTTGGTAAGTATTCTTGATTATGATTTGGTTGTATTGCATTTGTAACCCTAATTGGATTTGGGGAAAGGGAATTGTCATGATTGATTGTATGATTATGGATTGTATAGGGGGGGGGGCTTCATAGAGGAACGCTTTTGATTTGCTTGATTGCTATTTACGAAAATTTGCAATAAGGTAGGGTTTAATCTCCCTACTCAATATTTGTGTTGCTAATTGATGTAATAAGATTGTTATTGTGTTATGTGGCTGTTGTGGAGAGGATGGTCACTGTTGTGACAATGATGGAGTTTGGGGTTGTTGTGATGGTTACTATGGTTTGGTAATTTCGTTGGGAGACGGATCACACCCCAAGTTCGCCCCTGTAGTTATCCCGCTACGTGGGGGATATGCACATTAAAGATCCGGGTTTGTCTCACTGTGGTGAGATGGAACATCGACGCCTGTGGTTGCGGTCCAGGGTCAATTGGTGCTTTTGTAGAGTAGGGATGGTAACCTGAGTCTACTGAGGTGTCCGCTGCGGTGGCCCTCTGGTTTCTCTTACTCTTGTACTTATCTTGTACGTTGGTCGGTATATGGAAATACTGACCCTCTACTGTTTTACAAAACTGCTGTAATCCGTGAGGGATGGTGAGCAGGTGATCGCACGTAATCGTTATCATTGCGTTGAGATCGAGGATGGGATCACTGCATCATGTCTTAGCTTCCGCCTAGTGTTTAGACTCTTAAACATTGTTATTTATTTATTAGTACATTATCATTATGGAATTGGAGTATTGGTCAGATGGTATGCCATCTATTTTGGGATTATGTAATGACATTTAAACATTGATTAATTACACGTTGTTTCTTATTGCTTGTATTGATATATATTACCTCGGGCAAATGAGATGGTATTACTCCAATGTGCTAAGGGGAGGTCTTGTAAGGCACCTGGGTGTATGAGGGTGTTAGAAAAACAACATATGGCTCAATTAGAACTTTGCAATGCCCAACTGATCTTGCCAAATTCATTTGCTTCACAAACCATGGAAGTACCATTTTCAGATCTTTTTCTTCTCTTTTTTTTCATCATTTTTTTCTTCATTTTTCAATTTTTCAATTTCTTTATTATCTTTCTTTTTTTAATTACGGGAATCAACAATCCTGTTCTAATTACATCATCATTAACAAGAATTTTCATTGAAACAACCCCACAATAAGAGTACTCTAGGCTTACTAAGATGGTTACTTACTTAACTATGTAGGCAATATGGTATGTAGTTAGAAGTCTTTATTGGTAAGCATAAGGTGAGAAAGGCTAAAAAATGGGTAATAAATGTGAAAGAGATATTAACAATGCTTCATGTGCAAACTAGAATAACATGTCGAGAAATAAGGAACAAAGACCATGTTTGTGCGTTTTGATGTAACTTGCAACATAAGGAGAGCCTACTCTCAACTAAAATGGGATCGGCTTTAGATAAACTAACCATTGGAGGCTCTACCTCACCATATAAGTAGTTTGCCAATGTCAAGATCAAACCTACTAAGTCTAAAGTCCATTTGTCACCCACTATGTCCACGTCATCCCCATGCATGCAAAATCACGTCAATAAATGTGAAATATTAGCTATAAAAGCTAGAATTGGGAAATGCAAGATAGAATTGATACTATGCACAAGAGATGTGGGTGAAACGCAATCAAGTCAACACAAAAGTTTCGTTTTCTTTAAACTAAATCCTGAATGTAAATACTAAAGGCAATCCCTCCCCCAAGCTAAACATCACATTCTCCCAAATGTGGAAAGATCAGACCATAGCATTGGCTTTCAGCACATAAATAGGGTAAGAAGAAGCATAATGGGAAAAAGGGTAAAGCAAAAGAAAAGGGAAGCTTACTAGACCGTATAGATTCCCACAAGCTAGCCATTTGCTTGTCATTGAAGTTCCATAGAAAATCGTCAAGAAGCTTCATCATTCTTTCTCCTATAAAATGAAAACATAGTAAAGCCAAAATATGGTAAAAAATAAAGAAAGAGAACAAAAGAGTGAAAGACACGGATTGTCTCCAGAGAAGCGGTGGTTTAAAGTCCTGCACGACGAAGTTTTTGGAATAATCAAGCGTGCGGAAAAGGTGGCTCAAAATAGAGTACTTCGACAACTCCAATTAATGAATTGTTGTACTACAACATCAAACGGTGGCCATTGACTTTAAATCTCTCGCCACTATTGGTCATTACATCAACTAGACCAAACTCTCTTAAATTGATGACGATATATGGACCATACCATCTTGTCTTGAGTTTTCCCGGAAAAGATATATGACGGGAGTTGTAAATAAGTACTTGGTCACCAACGTTGAATTCTCTCTTAATGATTTTTTTTTCGTCTTTTACTTGTAAAGACGAGAACTCTCATAGGCTTGCTGACGGAATTCTTATAGCTCATTGAACTGCAAAAACCTCATCTCCGCGCCTAACTTAATATCGAGATTGAGTTCTTTTATGGCCAAGTATGCTTTGTGGTCCATTTCTTCTGGCAAATGACAGGCTTTTCCATAGACCATCCAATAAAGTGATGTCCCAGTAAGTGTCTTGAATGCAGTGTGTTAACCCTGTGATGTGTCATTGAGCTTAGTACTCCAATTTGTCCTTGACTTTAAGACAACCTTGTGGAGGATTGTTTTGAGTTATCTATTTTAAACTTCAACTTGGCCACTCGTTTGAGGGTGATACGCCAAGCCACCCCTATGGGATACTGATATATAATATATTTAGACCGATTCCCCTCTTCATTCTCTTCTATTTTGACCTTATTTAATGTGTTTTAGCGTCATTTTTATTGCATTTTGGTTATTATTACGCTTTGCTTTCATATCATGAATTCCCGCCTCATTTTATAGGAAATGAAGAAAGAATGAGACGGGATGAGAAGCAAGAAACCGTCTCTATGCAAATAAGGAAAGGAAGAAGAAGAAAAAAAGAAATGAAGAAAACAAGAAATGAAGAAAGAAAGAAAGGAAGAAAGGAAGAAAAGAAGAGGAGGAAGCAGAACACGGGTCTCAGCCGGTCAGGCCACCGGCAGCCGGCCAACCGGCTGAGCACCCAACATCAAACAAAGAAAGGAAGAAAAGGAGAGGAGGAGCAGAGGGGCTTAGCCGGTCCAGCCCACCGGCAGCCGGCCGACCGGCTGAGACCCCCAAATACCTCGAAACCAAGCTCAAAAATTGGAAGATAGCAGAGGGGCTCAGCCGGTCAAGCCCACCGGCAGCCGGCCGACCGGCCGAGACCCATCTCACATGAAGAAAGTTAAAGTTTTGAGTCAGAGGGGCTCAGCCGGTCCAGCCCACCGGCAGCCGGCCGACCGGCTGAGACCCCCACTCCGCATTTCCACCTTCCCTTCTTATTTTGAACCCTCAATTCCACCAACCTATATATACCCCTCTCCTTATTTATGTTAGACAGACAACCCTAGACACAAAAACCCTAGATTTGGCTTTCAATATTCCTAATCATTACTCTAATCCTTTGATAATTAGCACTAATTACTCTAGTTTTGTACTTAGTTATCTTTAGATCTTGTCTTTCCTTTAGCTAGTTTTGAACAATTGGGTTGTAATTTGAAGACAAGAGGAGACTCTTATTTGATTATTAATCCAATAAATCATCCTTTCTTACATGTTTTGGTATAATTCCTCATCTTTATTTCATTACTTGTCTTTTAATTACTTGTTCTTGTTTATTTACTTAGTTTTTGTGTTGAATATGTCTTCTCTTGCTTATTTCATGTCAAAGTATCCATCTTTAATGTTTTTCTTCATTAGTATGTGTGAGTAGTGCCCTTCTAGGGTATATGGGGGATCTTTTGTAGGTTCTTGGGGTTAGAATGTGGTTTTGATTGTAAAAATCTAGTCTTTTGGTAATTCCTATATTTTGTGCACACTATGTGTTTGTAGAAATGCTAGAATGAGTAATTCATGCTTTCTTTCATCTTGTTGCTAGCTTAGGCGAGAGCTTGGCTTGTTTGTTGCTTGTGTGTGTTTTAGGAGATAAGTGAATATTTGTATGATTTTAACCCCCATTTTAGCTCGGTTTTGTTTGGCATTTGTGCTTTGTTAAGCCATTTTATGAGCTAATATCGTCCTATAGGCGAATTCTTGTGTTCTAACCTGTTTTGTAGGGAAAGCGACGTTTCTACGCCCTTTTTCTAAATTCCCGATCATTTGCCTAGAACCCGACGATTTGAAGAAGCAAGCTTGACCATGTCAAAGGCATTTCAAGAAGGTTCACTAACTCAAAACAGAGAAGAAGTAAAGACGATGTCGCAGTTGACGGAAGATCAATCAATTGAGCGGAAGAATTCATCGCTTTACATCAAACCCTGTCAACAAACCCGATTGAAGAGGTCAAGGGGGATGATGGAAGTCAAGTCAAAGCAAAGGGAGATGAAACGTTAGTCAAAAGCTTCAAGACGACAACTTACCCTATCGGGTAAGTGTGTACCCGATCGGGTATCTCTGCTGCTTCGAGCAAAATGCTTCAACTTCCTGTATGTTTCTTAAACTCGATATTAGACATTTCTAATATCATATTATTAATAGTTTACTCTTAAACTATATGGACCTTATGCATGCATAACAAAAGATAAGGAAAAAACAATTTCTTACATTGATTATGAAATAATATGGGCACAATATTTGAACTCCTTTCAAATATTGTTATTGAGCTATGAATATGAGGACGAATTCCAAGTTCTTAGTATAAGAACACTCCTATTAGTAGCACCCAAGACAACCCTTTTTATCTCTACTAAAATGCTAAACTAGTATTATTAGTAGTAACCCTTTAAAATTAATCTAATAACTCTATTACTACACTAGTAATGTCACTAGAAAATATGAACTTCAAGTTATAAAACTTCTTATGTTTTAGTGAGAGGTTAGAGAGAAGTAGAGATTTGCATGAATGAATTATATGAGATAATGTATAGAATAAATAAGAGGAAAAACAAGCCATATTTTGGCTTGTTCAAACCGGTCACATACACACCCCACATGGGTGGGGTGTAGTCATTTTCACATTGTTCTTCACAATGTAAGGTTGAGTGTATGGGTTATTGTAGTAATGATTTGTTCTAATTCTTAATTAGAATAAAATTACAAACTAAAATCATACCCACCATCACCACAAAACCAGTGCACCCATATAAAATGGGTGTCCATTTTATTTTTACAATTTGTCATTTGTCACAAGTGTGACATGTGACATGTAACATGTAATTAGGCTTATAAAACTACATTTAACTTATTTAAATGCAATTTCATAACAAATAAATTAGACTTAACATTTTAAGTCACATTTTATAATTAGATGTAAATAAAATGGGTCATCTCATATTTGGTTAATATAATCTACAACAGTTTGTAATTATAATCGACCAATTTCACTTATCTCAAATGTTTCATAAACATAATGCATGCTTAGTATAACAATTAAATTACCAAAATGAATCTTATTTAATCATATTACAATAAGATATATTTCTCACTCACAATTTAAACTTGGTTCATTTTAAGGGATTAATTAATATGTATCACTATACAATTAATTAATGTACATGATTAGGGGATTGTCCTTTAGGTGTGACCTCAAGGGATCAACTGATCACCACCGTCATACGACAGTAACGTCAAACTCAATTGAGCCAATCGTTACCGATTTATGATGACCAGTTGACTATAATATTCATCATCCCTTTGTATTCTTATTATTGAGATTTAATTATGTGGCCGCACTATTGTTGAGGACACTTACTCCAACAATCTCCCACTTGTCCGAGACAAGTGTGCGTCACATATTCTCTAGTCCTATTACAATATCTCCCACTCAATGCAAGGTGTCTTGTAGGTCGTACTTGCATTTGATCATATCAAGAGTGGTTTCCTCGATCTGGAGAGTAACTGTCCGACCGGAATTATCTACCATAGATACCTTCTGAGCGTGGCCACGCATTTTCAGCTTACTCCTCCTCGAGTGGCCTGGAGATTTAAAAATAACCCTGACAAGGGGTGGACAATTCCTATCGCACTATTCTTTTTGCATAGCCACAACTCATCATGACCCAAAAGATGCCCATTTGACCCCAGTTACGAAGGTCGTAGAGCATAAATCAAAGTCACTCTAAAACTGTGCCACCTTAGGCGAACAGTCTTTAGTTAAAGAATTGACTCAAAAGAATACTAGTAGCTCTTGCCACGACCAGGCTACAAGAATTGCCAGAATTCTATAAGCGGTCACTGCCCGACAGATTGTCCCTTACAGTCTGTTTATGTGTTCGATTGGTCATCCCTTATGACCCTATGACACTTGAACTTGCCATCAATCGCACCACAATCTAGTCACTTCGAGATGTCACCTCATATAAGTGACTATGGGCCTATGCTATGTTAATCCAGTCCATTTTAATGGAGTCCAAAATTGTCTCTACAATCCATTTGGATATAACAAAGCACAAAACAAGTTTTAGAAACTCAAACGATAAATGTGATTATCATATATGAACAATCAACACAATGTTATTGCTTCATATCTTATAATCTAAAGTTTATTTCGTCCATGACAATTCATGACGATCTTGTTAAATGCAATAAAGGCTTGGGCAGTGAATATACCATATATTCATTTATTCCAACCTTGTGAATTGCTTTTTCCTTCCATCCAACGTTATTCCTAATAACATGAATTCATCTACGTACATGTCTAGATCTCTATCTAGCGTTGGGCTCTTTAACTTGAAAGATACTCCCACTTGTTATCATGATAACTGATAGGTATTTAGGTGAAAGGATCTACTATTAGTTCCTTTTAAACCACCTTATCCTCATCATCATGTACTAGGTCTCTATTTGTAGAATTTATAAGGATTGACTCTTCAATCATTCTTTTAATTATTCGCTTCTTGTATAAAAAAAGTAGGCCTAGGATTTCGATAAATCCTTATATAAGTTTGGGAATTTGGGTTGTGTAACTTTTACCATATATCCAAATTTTCTCCACCAAACATAAGAGTGTATCTCTAGTTCTCCTGAAGAACTCTACGGATGTTCTCGTAGGCTATCCAATGACTCTCATGTGGTTTGTTTTGTTTTAGGCTTGTCATGCTACCGGCATACAATTCATTTAGGTATGTTCATGTAATGGCATACATAATCGATCTCATGTGATCAACAATTCTTAGGTTCAGTGGATGACTATGACCCTTTCATAGTGATCCCACTTTTATCAACATAAATAACCTATTTAACTTGTTGAGATAGATAAAGGCACTTATCGATATAAGTTACTTCTCCAAATGCCAAACTAAAATCTTCTATACCACAACAGATTTTGATTTTAGTATACATGTTTCCCTCTTTCATCCAACATTAAAATCCAACCACTTCTTTCAAAAAGATAATGTAGAGTCTATTGATCGAATACGAAAGAGGAAGGGTGAATTGAGTATTAAAAACTAGCCCCACTTTTTCGATTTATATGATATGTAATTAATTATTTGATCTTCTGAATTAAAATCAACTAATAATTAATCAAAGTAAGCGCAAGTAACGAAATAACGAAAAGTAAAGAGATAAGAGAGAGGCACACGATTTTTGAAGTGGTTCAGTTTCACACGTTGAAACCTACGTCCACTATTCTCGATTAATAATTCTTAGTACCTTTATACGGATTACAAAAATTATCAACCCACTCGTATGATCAACACTATGATTATAACTCAAGGTGACTATCGCTAAATACTCTATACTATCTTACGCTAATAAGAAAGTACAATATAACTCACACAAATTCCCGTTAAAGAATTGTAAGCTTATAATGATGTACTATTATCCAATAACGTATTTCACTCAAGCGATTGATAATAATTGATGCACGACTCTTTTGAAAAACAAACTCTAAAAATAATAAATATTTGATCAAAGGTTTGCTTTAAAACGATTTTGGAAAATCAACACTAGTAGTAGATGTGCCGTGATGTTCTTGTGTGTATTTCGTGTGTTTGAAGAATAAAATATGAAGGAGTATTTATAGTAGTAGAATCATAGTAGATCTAAAACCCTAGCATAATATTTAAGATATTTATCTTTAATACCATAAAATAATATTTGCTTATCTTTTAGAAATATCTTTATCTCAAAATATTATTTGGTTTATCTTATAGAAATATATTTATCTTTAATATCTCAAAATATTGTTGTAAAGATATAATAGAATCCTAGATTAGGTAAACAAGGGAAACAACCTAAGGAGGCCGAAATCCCCTAGCTCACGAAGCCCAAGGAGGCACGCAACCCTAGGTGGCACAATCCCTTGGTTTACACGAAACCCTAGATGGCTCAAACCCTAGGTGGGCTTATTAGGTTAACAACAAATTGAGATAGAATATATTAGAAACCCTAGGTAGCATGACAACCCATAAGTTGTATTACTAACCAATAGAATCTCAGAAATATATTCTCTATTAAAATAATTGATAAATATAAAAATACTCTTTCACTTTTGAAAACATTTCAAAACATTTTATTTCCAAAATCATGCATCAATCTTTTATCATCCAAAGTCATAGACTAAAGCTATAACTTTTGAACATAAAATCTCTCGAATGGAATAGTTACCGAATGACGACCTATACTATCTAATCTTCACAAAGATCTTCAGTATACGAATCATCTCTTCATCTTGATCACAAAGACCCTCCATCTTGAGTCTTGTGTTGCTTGAGGTAGATCTTGCTTGAAGCGATTTTCTATAAAGTTATGCCTGGTTAGCTATAACTTTCATGTTCACTTCCAAAGTTATTCCTGAAGTTGTTATAACTTTGTCTCACAGACTTTATCAAAGTTATGCCTAACTTTTATCTTTCTTCTCATAATTGTTGCTAGCTATAATAAGACTAAAGCACACAGTTACACGCATATGATATATCGAGTAAAGCATATTATCACGTAAACACATGTCATTATCAAAACTATGAAAGTGGTCCAAAAATTCCCCCTTTTTGATGATGACAAGTCTCTTATGATTTCCTCCTAACATAGTGACTAATTATGGTTCCCCCTCAACAAAGCACTCCAAAGTTATAGCAACTTTGATCGCAAGAACATAACAACTTAGCCAAAGTTATAGCTTGAAAGACTTTAAGAGATAACGAGTCTTGACATTAAGCAAGCTTAAGCAAAGACTCAAATCATATCATTTCTTCCCCCTCTTGGCATCATTGAAAAGAGAAGAAGAAGGATATAAAATGACTAGAATAACACACGTCAAGGCAAGAAATAGATATGCAAAATACGCACTATAAAACGATATATACCAAGCAAAATCAAGTGCAAATGTTAATTAAGAACTACAAACCACAAGAAATATTGTTAGGTGCCAAGTGGGCCGAATAGGATAAAGTTTAAACAAGCCAAAATGGGCGGAATTGGTAAAGTAGTTTAAGAAACAATTAAACAAGGATAGGAAGAGCAAAGCATGTTGGGTGGGCGGGTGAGATTATGGTGCAACATAACCGGGTCGTGTGCGGTACTCGAGAGTGGAAAGACGGTCAAGGCACGAGGACACATGTGTAGCTTGAGCGGTGAGGCAAACGTCAAAGTTCCGAACTTTCAAGGAAAGAGCCTCCGTCGCATCAAAGATAGTACGCATCCCCTCTCGCATTTCCGTACCACTTTTAACCAAAGAACCGCCTTGGCTCACCAAAAATGTCATCCGATCCCTTTGCCTATACATTTCTTGGCGACAATTGACAATGTTCCTCTCCAATTTTGCTAGGCAATCATCCACACCCGTCATCCACGCCCTCATCTCACTACTCACAACCGACCCACCGTGGTCCCGGGTGGAGCTAGTGAATCCCAATGCCACGGTTTGAACAATCTTGTCCAAAACCGCATCACTCTTCTTGTCCTCAATCGGATAGACTGGATCCAAAAATTGTGCCACGGTTTCCCATTCTTGAAAATTTAGAAAGTCGTTAAAGAATCCTAAAGCCGCATATTGGTCACACCATGCTTTCGGATAATAAAGACCCCCATGTATTCCGTACTGAGCAACTCGGTTTACAAGTTTTCGTTCATCTTTCGTGAGACGGAGTTTGTCAAGCCCGGAAGATGTTTCTTGAGGCGAAAAGTCACGGAATGTGACCCGTGTAGTCACCTCGGGAACCGTGTCAACAGTTTCGGTAGTAGCTTCTTCTTGAACTCTAGCTTTGCCCTTATTTAACCTTCTTCTTTTTGTACCCTCAAGACCCGTACCGGATTCGGTTTGGTTCATGGTAGGTGATTTTTGTGTGGGAGTAGGAGAAGTATTTGTGGGCATGCTAGGCTTAGGAGTTTTGGGGTTTGGGTTTTTGGAGATTTTTGATCTTGTGGAAGCCATGGATGAAGGTTGAAGGTTTTGGGTAATTTTTATTGTTGTTGTTTGGGTGCCGTGAGGAAGGAGAAAGGGAGAGAAAGAGTTAAAAAAATTTGATGAAGTGTTGGTGGGGTGAAAGTGATGGGTAATTATGAATTGTAAAAATTGGGAAGAGTACTTTTGTACTTTGGACATGGGTGTGCCGGTTTAGAGACACCTATTTCCTTTTTTTTTTTTTTTTTTTGAATTTTGGTAGGAAAAGGAATCTTAGGTAATTAATGTTGAGATATGGTAAGGATAGGGTTTGGTAAATAAAAAGATATGGTTAGGTGATTTTGTTTGAGAATTTCTGCCAAAGTGAAATACATGGGTAGAATTTTGTTCAATTTTGGAAAGTGAATAAGATAGGTTTTTGGCAAATATGTGGTTCATAACTTCAATTTCCATAAAACTCTTAATATGCAAGATACTCACGTAAAATATATTATATTAAACACAAATATACTAGCAATGAAATATGCGGACACAGTCATACAATCTCGTCTTATTCTAGCCAGTCATGCAGGTTCACAAAATAAATATGACGAATTTAATTGCTAGTGATTAAACCAATTTCCAACCGCAAAATCTCAAAACGTCTTCTTGCTAACGCCTTTGTTAAAATGTCAGCCCATTGATTTTCAGTACTACAAAATTCGAGTTTAATGTTGCCCTTTTCTACATGGTCACGTAAAAAATGATGTCTAATGTCTATATGCTTAGTACGAGAATGCTGAGCTGGGTTCTTAGAGATAATAATAGCACTCGTATTATCACAGAAAACAGGCATACAACCAACATTAACACCGTAATCACATAGTTGTTGTTTTAACCATAGTAGTTGAGAACATAACAGTCCTGCAGCAATATATTCGGCTTCTGCAGTAGATAATGCAACCGAATTTTGCTTCTTTGAGCCCCAAGTAATTATGCAAGGTCCAACAAACGTAGGAAAACCAGAGGTACTTTTTCTATCTAAGGAACATCCTGCATAATCTGCATCTGAATATCCTACTTGATCGAAATTACACTCAAGTGGATACCACAAATATAAATTAGATGTACCAATTAAATATCTCAAGATACATTTAACTGCAATCATATGTGACTCTTTAGGACATGATTGAAATCTAGCGCATACACATACGCTGAACATAATGTCAGGTCTACTTGCAGTTAAATATAATAAAGAACCAATCATACCTCGATATGTAGTTTCATCTACGGACTTACCATTTTCGTCTAAGGTCAACTTTTTATCAGTTACCATAGGTGTGTCCATTGGATGAGCGTTCTCCATACCAAATTTTCTGATTAGCTCCTTGAGATATTTTTGTTGGTGAATCTTTATCCCTTCCTTAGTTTGTTGAATTTGCAATCCGAGGAAGAATTTCAATTCTCCCATCATGCTCATTTCATATTCTGAGGTCATAAGATCTGAATAATACTTGCACAATTTATTGTTAGTAAACAAAAAATGATATCGTCTACATAAATTTGAGTAACAAGTAAATCAGAACCCTCGGATTTTAAAAATAGGGTTTTGTCGACAGATCCTCTTTTAAAATTGTTTTGTAATAAAAATTTAGATAATCTGTCGTACCAAGTCCTAGGCGCTTGTTTCAAACCATATAAAGCTTTATCGAGTTTAAAAACATGGTTTTGAAATTTGCTATTCAAAAATCCGGGAAGTTGTTCAACAAAAACCTCTTCTTCCAAATAACCGTTAAGAAATGCAGTCTTAACGTCCATTTGGAATAATTTCATTCCTTTGTGAGCTGCGAAGGCGATGAGCAAGCGAATAGCTTCAAGTCTTGCTACTGGAGCGAATGTCTCGTCATAATCAATCCCTTCTTGTTGATTATAACCTTGAACGACCAATCGAGCCTTGTTACGAACTATAACTCTTGAATCATCCAATTTATTTCTGAATACCCATCGAGTACCAATCACAGTTCGATTAGGAGGTCGTGGCACAAGGTGCCAAACCTTATTGCGTTCGAACTTTTGAAGCTCCTCTTGCATTGCTACAATCCAGTCGGATTCTGCGAGTGCTTCTTTGATGTTGGTAGGCTCTATGGTAGACAGAAAGGAATAGAATGAACAAAAGTTATTTAAAGTTCGTCTTGTTTGAACTCCCTTGTTCAAACTTCCTAGGATAGAATCCATAGGATGAGAACTCTTATATTTCCATTTCTTAGAGTTCCTAGGTTCATCATCATCTAATGAACTATCACTTTCCTCAAATGATTCAGAATCAAGATTGGTTCCCCCTGAGTTGGACTCTGGGGTTATAGCTGAAGTTGGTACAACTTCAGTTACACCATCTTGATCCTGGTTCAAAGTTATAGCATCATCAGCTATAACTTCAGTTTCCTTTTCCTTGTTTTGAGAAGAGACATTCGTATCATCAACAATTGTCTCAGTTCTCTGTTCAAGGTCATTTGCGGATTTATCAAGTTCATCATTGATTCCTTCAATAACTTCTTCATTATTTTCTGGCACATCATCTCTGGAGAGGCGAAAGTCTGGATCATTCATGTCCTCCTCTTCATTCTGTTCAACTTGTTCAAGCACATTATCTTCATCAAATACAACATGAACACTTTCTTCTATGCACAACGTTCTTTTGTTAAAAACTTTAAAAGCTTTACTATGATTAGAATAACCAACAAACACAGCTTCGTCACTTCGTGGATCAAATTTGCACAAATTACTTTTTCCATTATTGTGGACAAAACACTTACTCCCGAAGCAACGAAGGTGAGCTATATTGGGTTTTCTCCCTCTTAAAAGTTCATAGGGAGTCTTTTTGAGAATAGGTCTAATCATAGCTCTATTGTGCACATAGCATGCATTACTAATGGCTTCAGCCCAAAAACTATTAGGAAGGCCACTACACAAAAGCATAGTGCGGGCCATATCCTATAATGTTCTGTTCATACGTTCCACGACACCATTTTTTTGTGGGGTTCGTGGTGCAGAAAAGTTATGTCCTACACCATTCTCCCTAAAATATTCTATAAAAGCTTGATTATCAAATTCGGTGCCATGATCCGTACGAATGGAAACTAACTTTTTATCATACTTGTTTTGGGTGAGCTTCATTAGTACCACAAACTCATCGAAAGTTTCATCTTTAGTAAATAGAAAGATAGGCCATACATACCTTGAGTAGTCGTCGACTAGGGCGAATACGTATCTCGATCCACCGCGGCTTCTGACTTTCATAGGTCCACACAAATCCATGTGTACCAACTCAAGTGGACGCTCTGTATTTACTACTCGTTTCGGTTTGAATGAGGATCTAACTTGTTTGCAACGGGCACATGAGTCACACATCTTCTCTTGTTCGAATTTGATTGAGGGTAGACCCTCAACTAAATCCCACAATTTGAGTTTCTTTAAAATTGTTGGACTGATGTGTGCAAACCTCTTGTGCCACAAGCATGAATCATCCACAGTGACTTTCATGCACGTAAAGGAACTTGTAGTGACTTTGTTTAAATCAATCATATACACGTTCCGTTTACGTAGACCTTCTAAGATAACGTTACTAGTACCTTCAACTATGATACGACAAACATTTGAATGAAAAACGACTTTGTTCCCTTTGTCACATAATTGAGAGTGTGACAACCCTCGCGAATGCGGAAAGATAAAACATACCAGCATGTAAAAAGAGATGCGGAAATACGGTATTAAAAAAAAACCTTTAAACATGCAAGATATATATAACACGAGGTGTGTCAAAATGTTACAAACTAAATACGGCAATATACAACAAAGAGACGAGGCCTCTTAAAATGTTAACAAAGAACAAGTGTTTATCCAAAACTAGCTATTATCGTCTAGAGGTGAACTTCCAGGGACAACGCCCGCTAGCTCACACCCGAACCCCAAAATATCATATCCAAAAAGTCATCCATAGCAAGCAACCTGTTCATCCATGAAAAACATGAATGCCACAGTCAGTGGGGAGTAACTCCGGGTTCTCCCAGCCATATACATCAAACGTACATATAAGGAAATACAAAATGAAAGCATGCATATATATACATCCATGTGAATTGCGATAAGAATAGATAGGCAATTCTATAGATAATGATAAGATCATGTGAAATCAAATCTGTAACCATCATGTTATTCAAAGACTCGGGAAAAGACACTCTTAGGCAATCGAATACGCTCACTAGGGCTTGCATCTCACCGTTAGCGGTATAAGATTGATAAGATTGAGACTCGACAGACAAACCAGTCAAGTCATGCGATGATCACATAATATCCAACATATTATCATCCATTCACGAACCAAGACAATGACGGTGTCAGTCATGCAATGACCATGAATACAATCATGAAATCACGCATTCAAAGACAACGACACAAAGACGACAAATCTCACGGTAAATGAAACGCACTAGCATCGTGTACATGGCAAGTATGATTAAAAGGCATCCACGGGATCACATTTCCCTGCACTCATACGCGATGCTTACATTTCGCCTATGTAGACACATTTCCTCCTGGTAGGAACGATAAGGCTCCTAATCTAAACCTGGCCAGATTCTCGGAATCACATTTTACGATTCGATATGCGATCACGTTTCGCACCCAAGACTCGGTCTTACAAAGAAAACGCCGAGTACCCACATTCTCGGTAGATCAATTCACGAAAGAGGCGGAAAAAGAGCTCAAGCCTCATAACATGCGGTACGCTACATGCAAATAACACCACCTCGCAAGTACACAACATTTGACGGCCGGGTCGATCAACGCATAGCGTTCAACTCCCAACAACGTCGTCGTATGCCCACTAACACATGCATTTAAGCAGTAGGATACCTCTCCGTTCCGACATTCCAGCCTTACGAACGTGAAGGTAGCCAAGGGAATGAGAATACAAAGCACATACAAAATAGTGCTCAAACCGACTCATTTGTAAAAACCGACTCAAAGTGGGAACATATCGAAAACCGTCACAAAACATGTGATACATGCGAAAGAGATATCATATATCCAATACGTGAATATTATAAGACATTACGTAAAATTATACGATAAACCGATCATGCGAACTATTATAAATCACGAGTTTTAGAAGTTAAAGGAAAAATATACAGCCGTGTTCCAGGCCGGGCTGGAGACCGGCGGCCGGTGGGCCGGCTCAGAACACAGGGCAAATTCCAAAAATCACTAAAAACAGAGAAATGTGGTCTTCCAAAGCTTAACCAATTCATTTCAAAACTCAATTTACTTCTAATAATCACTCAACAATCAATATATATCATCAATATTCATCATATAACATCATTTACTAATCCTACCATGAATCCTAATCTTCCTAATCGGATTCTAATACGATTTTTCTAGCATATAAACATGTAAAACACGTAAGTAATACCGAGTAACCCTTCACCGTTACCTTTGAGCGTCTCTAATGATCGTCAAGCTCCTCTTCTATAAGAAAATAGTCTTTGTCGGGATCTTGGAGGTCGCCACCTACAAATAGATCGTAAAAAGATGAATAAAGTTCATCTTGAGAAAGACTGAATGCTTAAAAAGCGAGAAAGACGATAATTTTATTATCAATACGGATAGAGGAAGGTACGGGAGGAAGAATAAGATAAACTTACGTAAATTCTATCGAGTAACGAAGAAGATACGTTAATTCTAAGATCGAATTCCAAGAGGGAAAAGATGAGATTTCTTAAGGGAGAAGAAAGTTGTTTTTGTTTGATTTTGTGCTTAATGAAGAATTAGGTTAAGGAGTTAGTAGTGTGAGTTGTGTAGGCAAAAGTCAAAGACGATTTTCAAAGTCAAGAAAGTCAAACTTGACTTAAGACGGCTTTTTCAGGAAATCTCGCAGAAATTCCAAATACGAACTCGGAAATTCTAAATTCGACTCGGAACTTAAAAATTATAATTTAAAACTTAAAATTACTGAAAAAGTTTCGTAAAATATTTCTACTAGAAAAATAGGGTACATTTCCGGGTGTTACATTGGGTACCGGCTTAATTACCCTAAAGTAAAGTCTCTTTTAGAATCCACCAATTAGAGACATAAAATTCCCATATGATATCTCAAGCAACCGTTATGATACCCAACAACAACGAACTATCATCACGCTCAACTCGATTCCCAAAATAGCACTACAATAGCAAGCTCAATAAATGAAGCCATCAAGAGAGTACAATACCACCAACAGATTCATCCTAAGGTTTAAATCCCAATCCTATTTATGGTCAAAATCAACACGAAGCTAGCTAACAACCCAATCATCTCACCAGAGGAAAGACAATGACACCATGAAATTGGAAACGATAGGAGATTTCGAGGGAAACACGAACGCGATAAGATCGGATAAAAATTAGAGGAACGCTAGAGGCAGGGAGCCAAAAGCTAGATATTGGATAGATATAGCCATGAAGATAGCCAAGCAAAGGAAAAGCTAAGAGAAAACAATTTCCTAGAAATCGGGCTTAGTAGAAACTTGCATGAAAGGAAATAGAAAGGGATAAAGGTACGAGTAAAGGTTTAAAGTTTAATCCACAAAATTTCTCCTTTCAGACTCATGGTGATAGCAAAGCAAATCATCCCAATAACAAAGGTCTCTTACAACGGACCCTCGTACGACAAATTATCAAAGTAAGGTATAACTGGATTTAACAAATCGATTACAACCCAATTCATCCATTCTTTTATATAAAACAGGTTTCCCAATTGCGGAATTGCAACTTAAGCATAATAACATTCTCTCAACTCCAAAATTTGACACATTCTCAAAGGTTTCAAAACCGAAGGACTAACAAATACCCCCTTATACTCGGTCATTTTCAACTCATATAGCCCACGAGTTCATTATTAACAAAGTACAACCTCAAGTCAAACATCATCATTAACGTCCCAAGGTATTTCCATCATAGCTCACATCATCGAATCTCGCTCATATCTATAATCCTTAAGTAATATGGTTCAACTTACAACGAAACCTTACTAGTTCAAACGAGTCTCCGATACCTTAAGATAAGATCATATCTTTAAATCCAACCAAATGCTTTTCCACCAAGCCTATACTCACAAACACACAATAGGAAACCACAAGACGTCACTTAATCTCAAAAGTATTTCGCACCTCAAGATATCATTCAAAACTTCTTATGTACACCAATTAGACATATCATAAATACGGTCTTCAAAACAATACTAAACTTCTAAGTCCAAAAGACTAAATTACTAATGAGTTAAGAGGTCATAGCCAACTCATTCGACCTTACACCCTCGAATATCATGAACTATTTACACACAAGTCATGGCAAGCATTTATACATTAAAATCATTAAACATACCTCACCACACTTTCCTCAAGGATACCAACTCTCACCACTAGGGGAGAACTTAAGTCTACACATTTTTTCTCGAATCCCAAATTCATTCTAATCAACACTAACATTCCACCAAGTCTAAAATTCTTCCGAACAAGTACAATATGCCACAAACAAAAGGGTATATTTAATTCTACACTAAAACTAAATTTCGCTGAAAAGTATCCGTATAATATTTTTAAATTACAAATAGGGTATATTTGCGGGTGTTACACAGACCCTGTCAAATCAACACACACATCATGTCCTCTGTCCCAGGAATAGAGCAGCAAATCCGCAGGACGAAGAGAGTCACCATGTCCGTCAACTAAATCGATATCCACCTCCCTACCCGTAGAAATACCAGACTTATAGAAAATGTCGAATAAGGTGTCACAGACGAGGTTATGTTGATGCTTAACACTCACAGTGCCAGTACAAGAAACAGCGTGGTCCCCATAAATATCATCAGCAAAAACCTGAGAACAAGCACGACAAGGCCTAGATACCACAAATAAAGGAACACCCAGACGATATCCCAGCACACTACGGTAAGTCCTCCCGTTCATAGTCTGACCCAACCTAGAGATATGAACCGCATGCAACCAATTAGAGAAGTGGGCACCCTGCTGAGACTTCCACAACGCAAGCTGATGCGGTGTCAAAGAAAAAACTGATTCTGAATCACGTCAAAAAGCAGAACCTGTAGTCTCTGAAAACACCCGCAAGGCATCATCAAAAGTAGGACCAGCATCTACAATACCAGAAGGCCGTAGTTGCTTGGCTGCAAATCGGCAGACTGCAAACAGAACGCCAAAAAAGCATGTGCAAAACATCCACGGCAGCATAAACACCGAGCCCTTTAAGATAAAAGGTAAAGTGGCAAGGCGCCACTACCAATCCCCAAAACCAGGCCCAGACGCGGTGATAATACGTTCCAAGGTAGAACCAAGTGCTTCATCAAAACGAAGAAGGACAGACCCAAAGACTCCCGGCGAACAAGTACGGAGGGTCAAGTAGAGCTTAGATATAACCGTACAAACTCTAAGTAGAAGCAACTCACATTGCGGGTCCTCAATCCTAGCAACTAAATCCATAAGCTCGATGGTCTTAGTCACTTTCTTCGCCACAAGCTCACTGCCAAAACTAGGGCAAGTACTGACAGGCCCACCCAAAACAGAGACACCACTCAAAGGCCGAGCAATAGAAGGAGGGAAAACACCAGGAAGTCGACTCCGGTGATCCTCAGTAGGCCAAAAAAACCTCAGTTTTAGTGACATTAAGATGAAGACAAACTGAGGACCATCTGTCATAATCAACTCCAAAACCTTCCCCACCTCCAAAGTATCCCCAATAATGGTGCCATCATCCAAGTACCATGCCTGCAAAGTAAGATCAAAAGAGACCCGGATTTTGCACACTAAGAGATGCAAAACCAAAGAGAAAAGCAAAGAGCCCAAAGGATCACCCTGCTGGACACCCTAACAAGACCACAAGCAATGCTCCCCATAATAAACACGGGCAGGGTTAGAGTAACAAAACTCCACCCAACGGGAAAGAACCGGTCAACGACGACGGACTTCCTGCAGCATGGTTGCACGATCTACCGGGTTGAAAGCATTCTGGAAATAAACCGGCAACATAGACAGTCCCACATCACCACCTCGGGCCTCAATAAGCCGATTCAAGGCATGCAAGATAGCCTCTCCTCCATCGGACACCCCGTCCCCAAACTGAAGGCCCGCAAAATAAGAAGACAAAAAAGGACCAACCAAACAAGCACCAACCTTAGAGACAAGACGTCTCCAGACAGTGCCAACAACGATAGGACGGACACCACCACCCGGTTTAACCAACGGCGTGAGCGGAGCGCTGGAAATGTACTCATAAAGGGCTAAAGGACATCGGCCCTCCAAAAAAAGAATAACCACCCTAGTAACAGAAGCGATCAAATCATCAGAGATAGCCAAAGCAACGCTAGTCAAATAGTCCATAAGGTGTTGGGCACGAAACCCATCCCTCCCACTGGAAGGGCCATACGGGAAACTAAGAATCATATCCAAAAACACTGCCAAAGAGGCACAAGAAGATATGATGATCCACCAGCAAAGGAGGCAATGAGGGAGATAAAGCGACATGATGCTTCTCTCGCAAAGCACCAAGAGGGGCCTCAGAGTAGAGGGCGACGCCAGAAGAAGAAAGTACCCGAACAATAGCAGTATAATGACCTTCACAAATCTTCCACCGACATTGGCGGAGGTTAAGCTCACTCAAACCCAGATCCTCCTCCACATGATACAAAGGAGGAACCTCAACCAAAAGCTCTTGCAAAAGCTGCAAACCCCCTCAGGCACCCCCAAGCAAGAATAGCCCTGGTAATACTCTCCACCTGACGATGTCGCCTAACCATAGTCTTACACTCAAGATTACTCCTAGGGGCGAAGGTCTTAAGCACACAAATAGGCAACACAAGCATATGAACCCAGCAAAAGAGGTCACCAGGAGAGTGAGCCCCATTATCTAAAACACCCTTCAAAACCCGAGCAAACCCAAGACGACACTTAGGAGGAACAGATTTCACGGTGGGAAGGCCCAAAGATAATAAACGATCAAGCGAAGATATAGACCAGTGAACAAGATCAACCCGTTATCAGATTAAAGAACCAAGGGAGACGAAGCCGGAGGTCTTGGAATACCATAAATAATAAAGCTAATGATGCCATCACCGCAATCAGGAGGCGCAACAATATCCCCCCGACTATGCCGACACCTAGAGCGAAAGGTATGTGTTTTAAGACACTTCCGACACAACTAAAGCCCCATCCGCTTCAAAGTGATCTCAACATTAGAGAAAGCAGTCAGACTATCAGTAAGAGTTTGACGCGTAAGCCCCAGAGCCCCATCATTACAATGTCGATCCTGAAAATGCTTTTGCCAGGCGGCCTTAGTAAGGCCCCTGCCACGACCATCCAGACACTCATGAATACTTGAAAAGGGACAATGGAACCGTACTAAAACATGCATGATCAGATTCCAACACATAAAAAGAAAACAAAAAACCAACCTAATAAAAGGAAATGGGCATGCACGTGCCTAAAAAAAGACCAAAAACACCAATACCCTACGGCTATGAAATCCACACCAACCCGCAACGTGTGATCCCGGTGGTAACACCCCCAACCGTCTAGGAGGACCATCGGAGGATCATACCAGACAGGCCACAGGCGCCGACCAACAACGGTTCACAATCAAAGGGGACGGCGGCACAAAAGCTGCAACACCACAAAACAATAGCTGAAACACCACGACAGCGCACCCCAGCCTCTGGCAACAGCCGTCGTCGGGATAGACGTGTGGAGGCGGCCGACAAGGCGACCGTCAATGTGCGGAGGCGGCAAGGCGGCAAGAGGATGTAGTAGAATCGACACGATCTCCTCCCTCCCTACCTTACTCTAAAAAACGAACCACCAACCCCACCACCACCGGCGACGTGACGTCTGGGTGGCCTGGTGGAAATGGTGGTGGTCAGGAAGGCCGGCAATGGCAACCACTGCAACATGCATATGCCATAAACGCACAAATCGCCTTCTCTCTCCCTCACTAAACGCTGTATTATTATTATTATTATTTTTTTTTTTTTTGCAAGAATACATAGTCCATATTATTCATCCATAGAGGGAAAATAAAGGACAAGAATCTTTACAAAGAAGTAACCACTAAATCCAAACCTTAAGTTTGGAAACCATTAAGACTAAGAATAGCCCTATTACACTTAGATTTATGACTCAGAATTCTAGTACTAACAGACAATTTGATCTGATGAAGTACATGTTGCACCGTGTGTTCAATGCCTCCAAATATCCTAGCATTTCTTTCCTGCCAGATATGGAAAAAGGCAGCGGCAAGACAACTACAAAGCCAACAATTCTTCCAATGCCTTCTGTGGGATCTTTCAGTACTCTAGTTGAATTCATGCTTAAGCTTGCAGTCATATGTTCTATGTCAAATGTTGAGCCAACTAGTTAATCCATCACATACCTCTCTTGAGAAAGCACAATTGAAGAAGAGATGAGATTGACATTCATTGTCAGACTTGCATAGGATGCATCTATTGATGATTTGCAGTCCTTTGATGGCCAAGTTATCAAATGAAGCTAGTCTATTCTGCATAGCCAGAGAAGTGGTGACCCTGTGACTAGGGACAATAAAGTTAGTAGTGATAGTAGAGACTCTAGGTAGCTGCTGCCTCTTGGTTCTAATATAAACCAGTGATATGCTTTGTTAATGCTGAACTTGCCTTAAAGAGCCCACGAGGAAACAAGAGATTCAGCAAAATTGGGATTAATAGCTTGGGAAAGAATCTCATTTTTTACTTTGAGAATGCTTCTGAAATTCTCAGAGTGATGATTCTTACAATCAGTCTCCCAGATAAAAGAAGTTTGGAGATGATAGGCTTTATGCCAAGCAGACCATAGATTGTCTTGACTGCTCTGAAGCATCCGTATCCATTTAGATATAACAGCTTTATTCCAGGAGAGTAATTCTATGACATCAAAACCACCTTCCTCCCAAGGTGAACACAGACCTTTCCAGCTTAGAAACACAAGCTTATGCTCAGCCTCAGAGATCCAGTAGAAATCCATGCACATCTTAGTGATGATCTTGGAAATGTTTCTAGGAAAAAGTATATTGGCACACCAGAAATTTGTAAGACCAAAGATAACTGACTTTAACAGCTATAGTTTGCCCGCATAGGAGAAATTTTTAGTAGACCAGTGACTAGTATGATGCTGAATTTGAGTGATAAGAGCCATATAAGTATTAGCATGGAGCTTAGCAGTATTAAGAGGAAGCCTAAGGTATCTAAAAAGAAACTTTCCTTCAGTAAAACCAGTAACATCCAGAATTTGCTGCCTAACTGTAGGGGACACACCTCCAAAATAGATATTTTTTTTGTCAATATTAGCATGTAGGCCAGACCAATTAGAAAAATTCGAGAGAGTGCTAAGTGCAGCTTTAGCAGAGGGAACATCCCCCCTAATGAAGATCATTAAATCATCAGCAAAGAAGAGGTGAGTAAGCCCAGTCTTAGAACATTTAGGATGATAAGACACCCCAGGTTGAGTACAGATCTTCCTTAGATATCTGGAAAGCAGCTCCATACTCATGACAAACAGATAGGAAGAAAGAGGATCTCCTTGTCTCAGATCACTTTCCCCTTTAAAGAAACCATGATTTGAGCCATTAAGCCTGATAGAAAACCATGAACTTCTAATACAACCCATTATCCAAGCAATGAAGGTGTTAGGAAACCCAAGAGCATCAAGCATGTTATGGATAAAGTCCCATTGAAGGGAGCCAAAGGCTTTCTTAATATCAACCTTGATAAGATATCTAGGAGTAAGGAACTTTTTATCATAACCCTTAACCAGAGCCTAAGACATCATGATGTTTTCATGAATATTGCTACCTTTAATGAATGCAGCTTGTTCAGGTCCAATAATCTTAGGAAGGATATCCTGCAAACGATTAGTCAAGATTTTGCTAATGGTTTTGTAAAAAGTAGTACAGCAGGATATAGGCCTAAAATCCATAATAGTATTGGAAAATTTCTTTTGGGGGATGAGAGCAATGATGGTAGAAATAGCCCGTTCACTGAGCCTACAATTTCTGAAATAAGCATGTATTGCCTTACAAAAACCAGGCCCACACCCAGGAGCTTTTGAAGAACTCAGAGGAGAACCCATCAGGCGCATGGCTCTTATCAGAGCCAATGATGAAAAGAGCTTTTTTAATCTCATTCAAATCCACAGGTTTTGTCAGGGAAGGAATATCTTCCTCCGTAAGACAAGGACCTTGTTGAATACTTGAATGTACTAAGCATCAATGGGCTCAACAGCAACATAGGTAGCTAGAAGCCCTTTATAATAATCAACAAGTCCTTTGGCAACATTATCAATACCAAGCAAGTTATTTCCTTTCATATCAAGAATCTGACCAATAATCTGCTTCTTCCTTTCATGTATTATAGCAAAGATGTACTTTGAGTAAGAGTCATTATAAGAGATGTGCTCTATTTTAGCTTTTTGCTTAAGGATGATGCCCTCAGTTTTCCTGAGTTTAATATAGGTATTTAGAAATCCTCTTTCCTGGTCATAAAGCTCAGGAGAGTGTCTATCTTGCTGGATTTGTTCCTGGCAAGAATTAAGTTCTGCAAGACAGGTAGCAATCTTCAAAGGCAAATTGGAAAAATTGCTTTTATGCAGACCCTTTAGCTTAAGCTTAACAATTTTTATCTTAGCAAAGAGCTTATAAATTTGAGCCCCATGAATAGGCTCCATCCAGGCTTCCTTAACCAGAGAGAGATAGTCAGGATGACTAACCCAACAATTAAGAAAACTAAATCTACTACTACTATGTTTGTCCTCGCACACAGAAACCAGAGCAGGAGAATGATCATAAATTCCTGCAGGAAGGAAATGAACAGAAGTAGTAGGGAACATACGGTACCAATTTTGGTTTGCAATGGCTATATCCAGTTTAGCCTAAACAAGGGTATTGGCATCCTGTTTATTAGTCCATGTCATATCACATCCAGAAGCATTGATATCATCAACTCCACAGTGAAGGATGCAAGAATTAAAAGCATTAATATCTGAATAGTTAGGAGAAGAATAACTATCCTTCTCACTAGCATATCTAACCACATTAAAGTCACCAAGAAGTAGCCAAGCATTACCAGCAGCGCTAATATTGATAGGCTGGTCCCAAAGAACACTCCTAGTAATCTTGTTTTTAATAATATTTATAGACTTCCATACTTGATTCTTGTTTCCAACAAACTAAGAATATCCACCTTCCGAGTCCTCAAAAACCTCTGAACTTCCTGTTGTTTTAGAGTGTCATTGCCCCCTCTAATGTTCCATGAAGCAATCTTCATTTGGTTGATATCAGGAGGATGAGCTTCCCCTAGGCTTAGATCACTAAGCTTATCAGAAGTTAATGGAGCATTAGAAGTCTCCTGAATTAACATAGTTAGACCATTATCAGATACAGATAGAGATCCTCTCTTCAAGGCTATTTTAGTATCATCAATCTGATATTCCTTGCTGCATTCTTGATGCTTTACAGGATGGAGATGCTATTCAGGGGAAACCTGCTTAACACCAACCACTCCTAAGGTACCACCTAGCAGGCAAGGCATAGTAGTGACATTAATAATAGAAGGTCTTGAATCCAAGTTTTCATGAGAGGGTACAGTATAAGGAATAGTGACATTAATAATTACTACTACCATCATTATTACCTTTTTATTATTATTATTATTATTATTATTAATTTTTTTTGCAGAAAGGCAAGGATCTTTATATAAATCAAATAGGAGTGAATTAGAAGACCCTACAAGTCAACTTTCCTACAAGGGAGGCCAAAGTGACCCCCTCAAAAGAAAACAAGAAAAAAGCCAAGGAAACTCATTTCTAAGATTTCTTACAGCGGACCAGTCTAATACAAGTATCAAAAATAATCCTATAAGATATTCTTACGGGATCCCGTCTATGATTAGCAAAGATGCGTCGATTTCTTTCGTCCCAAAGATGGTAGCAGCAACAAGGATGCACTTCCATTTGCCAGCAGCCCTCATTGCCCCCGTACTGAACCAGTCAAGAAGACACCCCAGAGTTAAAGGAGACAGAGCAAGGAACTGAGCCCAAGCACCCACTTTAGTCCAAACAACAGTGGAGAAAGGACAAAGAACGAATAAATGATCAAGAATTTCATTATCCTTTTCACAAAGTGCACACTTGTTGATAATAAACAACCCTTTACTGACCAGATTATCAATAGTTGGGATCTTGTTTAGGATAGCCAACATAGCAACAAAGGATTTGTTAGGAACACAAATAGGATCATGAAAAACCTTAGCCCAATCATATACAGGACCAACCTCTCGAAAGATATCATACAGGTCAATCCCAGAGAATCTCCCATGTTTGGTACATGCCAGCACATGGTGAATAACAGCTGGAATGGAGCCAATGCAGGAAATCAAAAGATCTCTTACCTTAAGAACATTACCCCAGTAGCATGAGTAACTAGAGTGAAGAGTAGCAGTCCAAATATCTCAATTATCAAGAATATAATGAGAAAACCATTGGACCAACAAACTGTCAGGTCTACATAAAAGCTTCCAAATCCATTTGACAATCTGAGTTTTGTTCCAAGCCTCAAGAAGTTTAATGTTGATACCTTCTTCTTGCTTCAGTTTACAAAGATTACTCCATGACATAAAAGTCAGCCTCTTATCACCTTCACCAACGCCCCATTGAAAGTCCTTGCAAATTCTGCTAAGCTTCTTAATAACTCCCTTAGGCAAAAGCACAATTAGCACCCCAAAACTTGTGAATCCCTAATATAATTGAGGCCACCAACATAGCTTTCCCAGCATAGCTAAGAGAATGGTTAGACCAGTGATTCACCTTAGCCTTAATGTTTTTCCAAAAGGGGCATAAACATACCTTGAGTCAACCTTGAAAAGTATAAGGGAAGACCAAGGTATCTAAAGGGAAAAGCACCTTCAGTGAATCCAGTGGCCTGCAAAATGAGTTGTTTGACATTGTAATACTCCGTATTCCTTTGTATAAGGGGGCTCGGCGGAGTAGGACTTACTCGACCGAGTGGATTTGGCTGATGTCTTTAGTGGTATTCTGATCTCGTGTACTCGGCCGAGTGATATCGGCACTCGACCGAGTAAGTCTTACTCGACCGAGTACGACAGATTTTAGGGTTTAGTCGGACAGATGATTGATAAGTGAATATTTGTATGGTTTTAACCCCCAATTTAGCTCGGTTCTGTATGTCATTTGTGCTTTGTTAAGCCACTTTATGAGCTAATATCATCTTCTAGGCGAATTCCTGTGTTCTAACCGATCGGGTATCCTTGCTGATTCGAGCATGACGGCTACAACTTCCTACTTTTGTCCTATGTGTTTAATGCCCGACCTCTTCCCCACGAAACCCTAATGCTATATATAGATGCTCCAGCCCTCTTCTCAAAACACACATTTCTACAATTCTCTTCTCTTCTCTTCTTACATTTCTCCTTAGATTAAGAGGAGGGGGAACTAGCCTCCCTTCTCTCATTTTCTTCTTCTTTAGTCTTTAGTTCTTAGTTTATTTCTGTCCTTTCCATATCAAAACATTAGCTTAGATCAATAAGAATTTCATCATTGTAATCTCCTTTGTGTGGTTCAAGCGTTGTAATTGGTGGATCGTTTATTATGTGCAAGGATTTTCTATTATTGTTATCATTATCGTCATTGATCGTCATATAGGTATTCCTACTTTATCTTTCGTTTAAATGTCTTTATTGTTTTCCATTTGATTTTTATTCTCTTTACATATTTTCTTAGATTCATTTAGTATCGTTATAATTGCAATTTCATTTCTTAGATTATCAATTAGCGTCGTTATTATCGCCATATAAAGAGTCAAAATCAAATAAACATGTATATCCTAGTTTTCATTGTTAATATCATTTTAGATTTAGACATTATCATGAGTAAGTAGTCACCTTTCTAGGGTGTAGGGTAGCCATGTTAGATTGATTAAAAGATGATAATTGGATAAAGAAATTGTGCCTTTAAAACATTGTGTCTATGCATGTTTGGATTGTAACGATAGTTAACAATTTCTGGCCGGAAATCATTGACTAGTATGGAATTCTTTTCCAAGGTAGACATACGCGAATTGAATAGACAAAGCATGACATGGTAGATTAAGACCTAGTAAATCGCCTAAAAAGCCTGCTAGACCATCTGATCTATGATTGTAATGAACACATCATTCTTACGAACTCACAATGAATTATTTGCATGTTTCATATCCAATTTCATCAATATGTCAATCTACATGTGTGAACCTATTTCCCTAGATGCTTTTCATTACTTGCTTTATTGTTTTCATTTGTTTTTATTTTGTTTTCATTTATGCTTTATATTAGTTTAGATATCAAAATCCCAAAACCCAGATATTCGTTAGATAGAACTCAATTGCGAGACATTTCACATTCCATAGGAAACACCATCTCCCTGAGGATCGACCCCTACTTCCCTAATTACATTAATTTGTTATTAGCCTAGTCTGGGTAATTTATCTTTGTATTGGGCTTGCGACAGGCCTGATCAATGATTAAAGGTTAATAAGAGGAGTCAGATTCCTAATTCAGTTTTACGTTTCCTAATTACAAAACCCTATTTCTAAAATTTTCTCTAATTCCTCAAGAAATCTTTCATCATCTCGTGCCGGATCAAACCTTTTGCTACATCGATTGATTTCTTGAGTAAGTATCCTTGATTATGATTGATTGTATTGTATTTGTTATAAACCCTAATCGATTTGGGGGAAAGGGGAAACAAGGGTTAGTATTGATTATGTTAATTGCATGTTTAGGGGAAAGAATTTATAAACGAAGATTGTTGATATACTGATTGAGATTTGCTGCGGATTTGCGAAAAGGTATGGTTTCCTACGCAGTATTTGTTTATGCAAATTTATGGCACAAGATTGTTAATTGTTACATGGAATATTTGATATGTGATGGATGTTGTTGGTCACTGTGACACCCTCAAATTTGCGGAAAGAAAAAAATTATTTAATACATAAAAGAAATACGAGAATACAATACGAAGGTGTCATAACATAAAAAGGTCATTACAAAACGAAAATACTATTATACAAAATAACACTACAAGACGGGAGACATATCTCCCGTATAAATACGGAAATAAAAGTGTATACAATTATATAAAACACAAAAACTATATAACCAAAAAAAAAAAAAGGGCTGCTATAGGGTCAGGTAAAACTTACAATTCACTCGCTGCGGGGTCTCCATGTCCCAAAATGCAACAACCCTGTCGACGGAAACCGGGGCAAATACGGTATAAACACGGACATACACAACAGATCTGGAAAAAGTAATGATCCCCTAGTCTCCAGCCACGAAATGTCGAGTTTAATAAAACATGAATGACATAAAAGCAATGTATATGGAAAATACAAAACTTTAACATATATGATATGCTTTTCATGTTATGAACAGATAACTAACATATAACCTAGCATGTGAAAGCTATCATGTGAAACCGATAATAAACTATAACACGAGGTAGGGAAGCTGGTATGCTAGCTCAGAGGTTCCTCTTTGAAACATGGCCGTGATACACTCAAACCCTATCAACACGTAATCATGTGAATCAGT
>JAIUZE010042530.1:0-13237 GCA_022085475.1 Heliosperma pusillum | reverse complement strand
TGTGACACCCTCAATTTTGCGGAAAGAAAAAAATAATTTAAATACATAAAAGAAATAAGATAGTACAAAACGAAGGTGTCATAAAATAAAAAGGTCATTACAAAACGGAAATAATATTCTACAACGAAATGTACAAGACGGGAGACATATCTCCCGTATAAATACGGAAATAAAAGTGTGTACAATAATATACAAACTATGAACCGAATATAGGTCCAAGGTAAATACTTCACTCGCTAGCTCGTCCATGTACCCCAAATATGCAACACCACCTGTGCGACCGCATTAAATATAAACACGGAAGCCACAGTCAGTGGGGAGTAACTCCGAGTTCTCCCAGCCACGAAATGTCGAGTTTAATGAAACATGAAAACATAAAAGCAATGTATATATAAAATACAAAACCTTAACATAGATGATATGCTTTTCATGTTATGAAACAGTTAACTAACATATAACCTATCATATGAAAGCTATCATGTGAATTCGATAATAAAATATAACTCGAGGTAGGGAAGCTGGTATGCTGGCTCAGCGGTTACCAAGTAACATGGCCCTGATACACTCAAAACCTAATCAACACGTAATCATGTGAATCAGTTAACAACCGTTAATCCAAACTCTATCAATCCTAGCCGGCTTGCATCTCACCTTCTAGAACTCATAGAATCATACATACATGAAAGACCAATACGTCTACAAACAGGCATAAGTTCTTAGCACGGCCAATAGTCGACTTCTGTAACTCGCGGCTATACCACAAGGTAGGAAAACATCCTAGTCCTAGACTGATCAGACCTAGCGACAACAGCTATTCCGTTCCCCGTCCCATGACATAACCGTCTATGAGAAACTCTACTAGGCGACCCCCTAAGCAGAGAGGGCTAGTACTTAAGCTGACTCCAGTCCCAAAACGGATCAGGCAGCCATGCCCCGACTTGGAGATAAGCCCCCCAGGCCGTGACACAAAAGCTATCAAGCTGTGAACTATATACTCGTTAAAGATAGTACGGGCCTATCAATGTCATGGTCCAAGCTACTCATGTAGAATTAGAATGGTCAAGACGCCATATATCCATAATTCTCTATGGGTACTTAGTCAACACGGCACCAACCATATAAATAAACAGTCACGGGAATACATCCTATCATGTGACTAATTGCATATCAATAATAATCAAATATCATATCGCCTCATATCTACTAAGGCTAATTCATAATTAAATACAACCTCACTTGAAGACAAATCCCGGACCCGAGTCCCGCGACGGGTCAGCAGTCAAATCGGGGCTGACTAGATCTTAGTTTGACCAAACCCGTTGGATCAAACCGGCTAGAAGCAGAGTCTTTATCACATAGACATAAAATCAACATATTCATTACATGTTATTTTATTACTACTTCTAACATGTGAATTATCATATTATACCCAAAACCCGCTTGACTTAAATGATTTCAACGTAAACTAATCTCGTATTATAATTTCTAACATGTGAGAAATAATAATTTTATGAAAACCTTTTTTTTTTAAATATTTTACTTATTAATATTTCCCACTTGCTAAAATATTACAAAACACGATAAAAATGACGATAACTCAAAAACCGACACGAGTCCCAAGGTGGGACCCACGGACTGAATTGGGCCGGACCCACATGGGCCTGTTTTGGGCCTCACGGACAGAATTGGGCTGTTTTGGCCTTTGATTCGATTTTACTAAAAACTGTTTCCTAATATTTCCCGCATGCTTTAACATATTTAAAAACCGTCAAAACAACAACCAATCAATCAAACATCGACACAACCCAAAGACCAAAACCCGGACCCACCATGGACCAACCCAGACCGGTCTGGACCGGCCTGGACCGGCTGGTTTGGTCCGGTTCAGCAGCCCCCACCACGGTTCACCCACAAACAACCCCAAATTAATTCAAACTTGTTTTTAATCATCAAACAACCATTTTAACATCCATCCTTACAAAAATCATTATTATTAAAAATCATCAAAATTTGTCAAGAACCCTAAAACAACATAAAAATCATAACTTAGTAAAAATCATTAAAATTCTTCAAGAACACTAAACTTGTTAAAATTTCATAAACAACATAAAAATCATAACTTAGTAAAAATCATTAAAATTCTTCAAGAACACTAAACTGGTTAAAATTTCATAAACAACATAAAAATCCTAACTTAGTAAAAATCATTAAAATTCTTCAAGAATAATAAATTATCATAAAAATTTCCTACAACTTAAAAATCATCAAGAACAATAATTCATCATAAAAATTTCCTACAACTTAAAAATCATCACAAACAATAAATCATCATAAAAATTCCCTACAACTTAAAAAGCATCAAAAATCATAAAACAACATAAAAAATCCAATAATAAACATTAAAAATCATCTAGAATAAGAAAACAAATAAAAAATCCATAAAAATCAAAATCATCAGGAATCATAAAAAAAACATAAAAATTCCATAAAACATAAACATCATCAAGAATCATAAAACAACATAAAAATTCCATAAAACATAAAAATCATCAAGAATCATAAAACAACATAAAAATTCCATACAACATAACAAAATTATCAAAAATCATAAAACAACCTAATAACCACTACTTAACATATTACTAACTAAAAATCCATAAATCATAAAAACATGAACCAAAAATAAAGATGAACCAAAATCAAAAGAAACAAAACTAAAGACTATGTTACTAACTAAAATCCTAAATACCATAACATGAGCCAAAACTAAAGACTACAAAAACAAAACTAAGGCTATGTGACATTAATTCGTCGAGTAAAACGGAATTGTTACCTTAGCTAGCCAAAATCACTTAGCACCAAAATATAAGAAGTATATAAATAAGAAAACCCTTCTACTAATCTTCACCCAATATATACGAGTCTCCAAACTCGTCTTCAAAGTCTTCCCCTATAAGAAATAACAAGGAAAACATTATTAGAACTTAAATATAAATTTCCATAATTAAAGTGTTGAAAATGATCTTGACGGAATTGAAAATAAACCATACGTGAAGATGGAGAGCGAAGAGGAGAGTCTAAAAATATAAATTAGGAAGGATTTAATTAAGAAATGAAGATTTTATGAAGGTTTTTCTCAAGAACGATGAAGAACGATTGATGAACGACGAAGAACACGAAGAACGATTAAATAAAGTGATGTTTTGATCTTTATTTGAGTTGTTGTAAAAATGAAAAGTTGTTGGTGAGTGGAGAGTGGGTTGAGCCGTGTAGATATAGGCCAAATAAAGATGTCGAGTTTTGAAATTGTTGTTACGTAATTGACTCGCGTTTAATAATTATTTTACGGTAAATGATTAAATATAATTTACGATAAAGTTAATATCAAGATATTATGATATTAAAATGAAAAATAATGAAAATATCAAGGCTTAAGAAGTGGGTAAGGGAGCCGTGTGATGTTGAGCTTGTCGGGTCCGATTTCGAGCGTTTTGCGTAGTTTTCGTTAACTGATCGATAAAGCAAATAGTTATCTAGATATTATGATATATTAATCAAAAGTAATGAAAATATCAAGGGCTATTAGAGCACTAAAGTAGCCGTGTGATATGGTGAGGATTCGGTCTGTTTTTGCTCGATTTGCGTAATCTTCGTTGACGGATCGATAAAGTAAGTAAATATCTAGATATTTTGATTATTTTAATCAAAATAAATAAAACATCTAATGGTGAGTGGAAAGCGATGATATCAACGTGTGACTCATGCCAAAGTCGAGTTTCGATTTTGTTGCGCGCATTACGATGCGTCGGGAATAGTTAAATGACGTTCGGTTAAAAACCGTAAAAGTTATTCTTTAAATTCCGAATAAATTCAAAATAATTATATTAAATTATGATAAATCTTAATAAATCTAAATAAAAATAAATCAAAAATATTATTTTTTTAAATAAAATTTCGGTCTTCAACTTATGAGACGAGTCGGGAAAAGTCAACGGAAGTCAAAGTTGACTGAAAAGTCGAGAAAAGTCGAAGATGACTTAAAAGTCAAGAAAAGTTTATGACGACTTAAAAATCAATAAAAAGTCAATGACGACTTTAAAAAGTCAAGAAAAGTCAAAGACGGTTTAAAAGTCAAGAAAAGTCAAAGATGACCAAAAACGGTCTTTTCATGAAATCTCTCAAAAATTCCAAATACGAACGCGGAATTTCAAAATACGACTCGGAACAAAAATTCCTATATTAGAAACTTAAGTTCTACTGAAAAGTATCCATAAGCTATTGCTTAAGCAAATTGGGTACTTTTCGGGTTGTTACAGATCCGGCAGTGAAGGACGCAGCCTGCGTCGTAGGACGCAGCCTGCGTCGAGTGATGATTTCGTTTATTTTCCAATTTCTTGCCCGTGTTCTTCATAAAACACAAACCCCATCTCCCTTTTTGTTTTTCACGACAAACACACCCAAAACCTACCCCAATCCCTCAAAAATCCATCTTTCTCACTCAAATCTTCCACAACTTTCATCAAAATCAATCCCATTCTTCATCCTAATCATTTTTCTACATTCAATAACCCCAAAATCAATCTCACTCACCCTAAAACTCAGAAAATCCGTCTTAAAAAACCTAGATTTTTTTCCCTCAAATTCGTTTTTTCGGGTCTTTAGTTGGGTTTTTAAGGCTACTTGTCGAATTCCTACCTATTCTAATCATCAAGGAGCTTGAATCTTGCCGATAGGTCTAGTGTTTACCCCAAGGGCATGGTAGAGGATGTACTAGTGGAAGTCGATAATCTTGTCTTTCCGGCGGATTTCTACGTCTTAGATATGGAATCTAGCTCTAGTGCCACCCTTCTCCTTCTTGGTAGGCCGTTTATGAAAACTTCAAATACCAAGATCGATGTTTCAAACGGGTGTTTGACTATGGAGTTTGAAGGAAAAAGATTAACTTACAATATTTATGACTCCATGAGGCACCCGAGTGACCATCAATCTTGTTTTTTCTTGGATATCTTTGAGCCATTAGTGAATCAAATGTATAAACTTTGTGATAGAGACCCACTCGAGGTAGCTTTAACTAATCCCATGGAAGAGGAAGGTTTGCGCTTGTTGTTGGCTTTTGATGTGCAGGAATGTCTTGAAGACTTGGAGAGGGAAGAGCCCATGGAAACATATGAGGAGCTCAACGTTATAGAGATGCTTAAAACAGGGCAAGGCAGTGCTCGACGCAGCCTGCGTCACTGGACGCAGCCTGCGTCCTGCACTGGCTAACTTGTCCGAGTTGTTTGCTTTGAGTATTCCACTCCACAAGCCCCTCCCTTCCATTGTCCAACCTCCTAAGGTCGAGTTGAAGACCCTCCCAAGCCATTTAAAGTACATCTTTCTAGGGGACAAGAACACCCTACCACTTATCATTTCAAGCACACTCACCGAGGACCAAGAAGGCAAATTGGTATCACTACTTGAAAAGCATAAGGAAACATTTGGGTGGAGCATAGCGGACCTAAAAGGGATAAGCCCGGTGACTTGCATGCACAAGATACGACTTGAAGTGGATGCCAAACCGGTCCGACAACCCCAAAGGAGGCTCAATCCACCCATGGCGGAGGTAGTGCAAGAAGAGGTAATTAAGCTATTGCAAATGGGTATCATTTTCCCTATTTCCGACTCTCGTTGGGTTAGCCCAACTCAAGTCGTACCCAAAAAGGGAGGAGTGACGGTAGTCAAGAATGCACAAGGAGACTTGGTCTCCACCCGACCACAAACCGGTTGGAGAGTGTGTATTGACTACCGCCGCTTGAATGCGGTAACATTGAAAGACCATTTCCCGCTACCATTTATTGATCAAATGTTAGAAAGATTAGCGGGGAAAGCTTTCTATTGTTTCCTTGACGGTTACTCGGGGTATTTTCAAATCCCAATCGCACCCGAGGACCAAGTCAAGACCACATTCACATGCCCATTTGGTACATTTGCTTATCGTCGTATGCCCTTTGGTTTGTGTAATGCACCGGGAACTTTTCAACGGTGCATGTTGAGTATTTTCTCCGACTATGTAGAACGAATCATAGAAGTATTCATGGACGATTTCACCGTCCATGGGGACTCCTATGATGCATGTCTAAAACACCTTGCTCTTGTCTTAGAGCGATGCCAAGAGTCCCATCTCATTTTAAATTCCGAAAAATGTCATTTCATGGTGACTAGTGGCATCGTTTTGGGACATGTAGTGTCGGAAAGGGGGGTTGAGGTGGATAAGGCTAAGGTTGACATTATCAAAACCTTACCTTATCCCTCTAACACCCGAGACATTAGGTCTTTTCTAGGACATGCCGGTTTCTACCGGAGATTTATTAAGGATTTTTCCAAGATTGCTAGCCCTTTATGCAAACTTTTGCACAAAGAAGCGGAATTTGTTTTTGATGACAAATGTAGGAAAGCATTCAATGACTTGAAGGAGAGATTGGTCACCGCACCAATTATTCAAGCACCACGATGGGATCTTCCATTTGAAATCATGACCGATGCAAGTGACTATGCATTGGGAGTGGTTTTGGGTCAAAAGAGTGACAAGGGACCCCATGTGATCCAATATGCTTCTACCCTCTTGAATGATGCTCAAAAGAACTATTCCACGACGGAGAAGGAATTCCTTGGTGTGATTTATGCTCTAGAAAAATTCCGATCTTATCTCTTGGGCACAAAGGTGATCATCTACACCGATCATGCCGCCATTAGATACCTTGTGGCAAAGAAGGATGCAAAGCCAAGGTTGTTGAGATGGATTCTTCTTCTAAGTGAGTTTGATGTGGAAATAAAAGACAAGAAAGGGGTGAAGAATGTGGTGGCGGATCATTTGAGCCGGCTAAACCATGAAGGAAGACCATCATGCCCTCTTGAGGAGGTTGAAGGAGGTCTCCCTCATGAGTCCCTTTATGCTATACAAGTGGAGGAGCCATGGTATGCTACCATGGTCAACTATTTGGTGACAAAGCGGCTCCCAAGCCATTTCTCTTCTCATCAAAAGAGCAAAGTCAAATCCGATGCCAAGTACTATACATGGGATGATCCTTACTTGTGGAAGTTTTGCCAAGATCAACTTGTGAGAAGATGTGTGCCCGAGAGTGAGATCCCTTCCATCTTACATCATTGTCATGACTATGCTTGTGGAGGACATTTTGGGCCACAAAGAACCGCTAGAAAAGTGCTTGAATGCGGTTTCTTTTGGCCAAGCCTTTTTAAAGATGCCCACAAATTTGTAAAGACTTGTGACCGATGTCAAAGGGTGGGGAATTTGACAAAGAGAAATGAGATGCCACAACAACCTCTTTTATATTGTGAGATCTTTGATGTGTGGGGAATTGATTTTATGGGCCCTTTTCCAAATTCCGGTGGTTATTTGTACATCCTCTTGGCGGTAGACTATGTGTCAAAATGGGTTAAAGTCATTCCTACCCGCACCGATGATGCCAAGGTAGTAGCCATTTTCATTCAAGAGAACATATTCTCTCGGTTTGGCTTTCCAAGGGCTATCATTAGTGATAGGGGGACCCATTTTTGCAACAAGGTGATTGGAGGCCGTCTCAAGAGGTATGGGGTGAATCATAAAATTTCCACGGCCTACCACCCACAAACAAACGGGCAAGCCGAACTCTCAAACCGTGAAATTAAAGGAATACTTGAAAAGACGGTGAATCCGGATAGAAAGGATTGGAGTAAGAGGCTAGTTGATGCATTGTGGGCCTATAGGACCGCTTTCAAAACCCCCATTGGCATGTCCCCATTCCGTCTCATCTATGGCAAGGCTTGCCACCTCCCCGTGGAGGTTGAGCACAAAGCCTATTGGGCTATCAAATCTTTCAACCAAAACCAAGATGAGAGCGGTATGCACCGGAAGCTTCAATTACAAGATCTTGAAGAAATTCGCCAATATGCTTATGAGAACTCTTCCATCTACAAAGAGAAAACAAGAAGATGGCATGATGGGATGATAAACCGTAGAGTTTTCAAGGAAGGTGATAAAGTTCTTGTGTTCCAAAACCGGTTTAAGCTCTTTCCGGGCAAGTTGAGGTAAAGATGGTTTGGACCTTACACCGTCAAGAAAGTGTTTACTCATGGGGCTATTGAAGTGGAGGGGCCCGGGGATGGAAAGCTCCTCAAAGTGAATGGCCACCGTCTCAAGCACTACTTCCAAGGATGTACCCGGGAGGGGGAAGAAGAGGTTTTACTTGAAGACCCCATTTATCAATGTTGAAAAGCTTGAAATAGCTAAGTCGAGCCATCGACTCTAAATAAACGGCAAAACATGTACATACTCTATCCTTGTGCATATTTCTTTGAAGTTTCTTTGTTAAATCTTAGCATTTAAGTTGCTTTAAGTTAGTTAGACATTACATCAAACAAAATTCTTTGAAGTTACTAACGGTTTTGTGAAGTTTTTCGAGTTTTTGGCCGCCTCGGGATGCGTGCCACAGATAAAAAGTTCGGGAATCGATGGAATTTAGATATTGGAGGTTATTATGGACCATTGAAGTGCATTTGCAAGTATGGAGGTGTTTGGAGCACTTAGCAAAAATTTTGCTAAGTGCAAAAGACAAGGTGATCCGGCAGTGAAGGACGCAGCCTGCGTCGTAGGACGCAGCCTGCGTCGTAGGACGCAGCCTGCGTCGTAGGACGCAGCCTGCGTCGAGTGCTAATTTCGTTTATTTTCCAAATTCTTTCCCGTGTTCTTCATAAAACACAAACCCCATCATCCTTCTTTGTTTTTCACGACAAACACACCCAAACAACCCCCAATCCCTCAAAAATCCATCTTTCTCACTCAAATCTTCCAAAACCTTCATCAAAATCAATCCCAATCTTCATCCTAATCATTTTTCTACACTCAATAACCCCAAAATCAATCTCACTCACCCTAAAACTCAGAAAATCCGTCTTAAAAAACCTAGATTTTTTCCCTCAAATTCGTTTTTTTCGGGTATTTAGTTGGGTTTTTAAGGCTACTTGTCGAATTCCTACCTATTTCTAATCATCAAGGAGCTTGAATTTTGTGGAAAAGCAAAGGTATAACTTCATACTCGAATTTTTCATTATCCTTCAAGTTTTTGCTCGAATTAGGCTAGCTTTAGTCTTAGGTTGAGTTCCCCTTTCCCCTTGCTTGATTGTGTAGTTAGGATTGGATAAAGTTTTCTGAGTAAGGTAAAGAAATTCAACAAACACTAGCTTTTTTAGGTGTAGAAATTGTTGCTCACCAAGTGTTTGCTGAATTGCTTGGTGAAAAATCTTTCGAGTGATTGCTTGTTATTGTTGTAGTGTGTTGTTTGTTACATTTTGCAGATATGGCACCAAAGATCTCTAAGTTGTTTGGCAAGGGAAAAAATAAGAGGGCCGCGGTGAGTGAGCCCGACACCGAGGTTGAAACGGTGTTCATGGGCTATGAGAGGATGCAAGCTCAATATAAGAAAATTTGGGATCAAATTTCCACTCACCCTCTTGTAGCAACCAAATTATTTTGCCCAACCACCCTCCATGCCTTAGGCATGTTCGACTTGACAAGGGACATGCTAGCTAAAGTAGGGCTAGAGGCTTATCTCGAGCAAAACTCCTGGGATTACACCTATAGGAGTTTTGCATACAAGTTTCTAGCAACCTTGTCGGAGTTGGATGTGCCCGAAGGTGCGGAGAAAGCCTACCGATTCCGATTGAACCAAACTTGGCATGAAGCCCCAACTTCCGAAATCCGTCAAATCCTAAAAATCACCAAGCAACCGGTAGACATTAGATGCCCAAGGGGCAAAATGCACCAGATGTGCGATAACATTGCCGATGACCATGGCCCGTCTAAGGTTGCCAAACTGTCAGCCATCACCCACCCCGTACTCCGCCTAATTACTAGGTTCCTTACCACCATTTTCAACTCCGCGGGAGAACCCACCAAAGTGCCGGAGAAGATCCGGCTATGTCTGTGGACTATGCTTCCGGAGGGGGTAGGGATCCCGGATTGGGCCGATTTGTTTTTGAGAGCTTGCATCAAGCATAGGCAAAAATCGGCAAGGGCGAGCATCCATTGTGGGGGGGTAATTTCTTTCTTGGTAAGGCATTATGAGGGGGGCATTCCTAATGGTCAAGCGGTGAACATTTGTAGGGGTTTGACGAGGTACAACCGTCTTGGGCTAGAAGAAGTTCACATGTTTAAGACTAGCAAGGAGCAACCCTTTAAAGGGTTTTGGTTGGGAAGTGACGGGCTAAGCTACATGAAGTTGCCTAGACCTCAAAACAATCCTTTACCTAGAGGACCCGCGGCATGGGATTTTGTTTGTCCTAGGGAGGAAAGTTTGGGGGTAAGTAGTGCGGAGGAGGAGGAGGAGGTAGAAGAAGTGCCTTTGAGGCAAAGGAGGGTAAGGAGAGAAGGTGGTGGGGGAAGTGAGCATTGGAGAGAGGAGATTGAGATCCTTGCAATTGAGCAAGGCCCTTCCCAAACCACCAATTTTGAACAACAACAACAACAACAACAACAACAACAACAACAACAACAACAACAACAACAACAACCACCACCATTTCATTTCCAATCACCATTCCAAAGCCACCATGATACCGACACCCCCATGTTTGATGCAGAGGGTCGTTCTAGCACACCCGTGGAGCCATGGCAACAACAAATGGCTAACTATTTTGCTAGCACCAATGACGTCTTGGCGCAAATTAGTGGGAGGGTGGATGCCTCAAACACTTGGCAACAACTTCAAGGAGGTAGGCTTGAGACTTTGGATGATTGGCACAATGTTGTGGAGGAGAGGGAGAGATTGAGGGCGGAGGCCGAGAGGGCTCAAAGTGAGGAATGGAGGAGGATGCTAGACGGGCAAGAGGAAGCCCGCCTATGGAGAGAGCAACAAGATAAAAGATGGCGGGAGCAAAATGAAATGTGGGCCACCCAAAATGCTTGGAGGGAGCAAGCTACGAGCCACTTTAACGTTCAAAATTAGCGCCACCACACCTATCTTCAAGACTCCTATGAGGATGCGGTGGCACATGAGGACGTCTATGGCTTAGCTAGCTCTCTCTTTGGGATGTCCATGAAACAAAACCCGGGCTACCCTTTTCCTTACACCCAAGCAACCCTTGATGAAGGCATGGAGCGAAGAAGGCGGATTAGAGAAGAAAGGGATAGGAGGAGAAACCGAGGAGGTGCCTCGGGGTCTTCTCCTTTCGATAATTGATAAGGTAACATTTTTCTTCTCCTCCACAATGAGGACATTGTGTATTCTAAGTGTGGGGGAGAAGATTGTACATAGTTAGTTTGTTTTGTTTGATGCATTGTAAATTTTTTTTTTATGCCTTTATTTTTGAAGAAAAAGAAAAAGAAAAAAAAAAAAAAAAAAAAGAGAAAAAGAAAAGAAAAAAATTGAAAATCCCGGCTAGGTGAAAACCCACAAGGGTGGGCACCTAGGCAAGATTGGGAAGGTGGCCGAGGACGGAATGAAAACCCGAAAGGGCATTCCGGGCAAAATGAAGAATCGAGTGGCGAGCCACCAATGAGAGGAAAGGAAAAGCTAAGGTGAAAACCCGAAAGGGCACCTTAGGCAAAATGAGGGATTTTCAAGAAAAAAAAAATGGAAAAAAATGAAAAAAATGAAAAAAATTTGAGCATGATTCTTCCTATGATGAGGATTTTGGAGAAATAAGAAGGGAGTGATAAGGAGGAAATTGGGAGGAGGCTAGTTTAGGACCCTTTTATTTTATTTTTTTTGAGTCACAAAACTTAGTTCCAAATTGGTGGATTTATGTTGGTGGTCGCTTGGTTGTGCAAATTGTGAAGTTTGGGGCCAACCAAGTAACCATGATTTGCATTAGTGGAGTAATAAGGGGGTGATATAAGGAGTGGATTTGTGTGAAGATTGTTGAGAAAGACCATCTCGCTATGCCTTGGGATAAGACAAAGATGGTCATACTATCTTATTGGGAGCTATAAGTAGGGAGGAGTTGATTTGAGTCGGAGTAGGTGGCATGTCGTGTCTTTAGTCTTGAGGGATGATATAAGGAGGGGGAGTGAGAGAAGAGTGTCACAAGAATTGAGTCTTTTTATTTGTTTTTGTCATTGGTGGATTGTTCAAGAGGGAGTATAAGAAGGGTGTAGTGAGGGAAGAGAGGTCAATACCTCCACACACACTTTGTTGGGCTCATGTCATTTATGCTAATCTCGAGTTTTACTCGGGACGAGTAAAAGTCCAAGTGTGGGGGTGTTTGACAACGTCAAATATTGTCGTGTCTAGTATTAATTTTTAGAATCTTTCGTTCTACTTTTTACGGGTCATTAGCTATGTTTTATGTTAATTTTAGTTTTTGTAATAATGTTAGTATTTAGTTTTTTAAAGTCAATTTGGAGAGTCAAATCCCGAAAGTCAATAAAAGTCAAACCCGAAAACCCGAGACCCAAAAACCCGGAACTTGAAGTGGGCTAGCAAGGAATCATCAAGGTTTGAAGACCAAGCCCAATGGGTCAATGGAAGTCAAGGCGGGGTCAATATCCATGGGGTCAATGAAAGTCAAGAAGGAAAAACAAGGCAAAAAATCTGGCAGCGTTCGACGCAGCCTGCGTCGTAGGACGCAGCCTGCGTCATCTCTCAGCACGGGTTTTTCTCATTTTCTCGTCTTGTCTTTTTGAAGCCCATCTTTCAAGGCCCCTAGGTTTGCGGACCAAGGGTATAAAAGAAGATTTCTGAAGAGAGGCAAGGGCATCAAGCATTCAACATACAACATCATATTTTCCCTAGCATTTTCTCTACTTTTGTTCTTCAAGTTTGGCTTTTGTAATGAGTTTTTGCTTAGAAATGGGTTGTAATATGAAGACTATGGGTAGCTAATCTTCTTTTGCTTAGTGTAATTTGAACAAGTTCTTCCCTTTTAGCATTGTAAGACCTTTTTAATCCTTCCTTCTCTATTTAATTCCATTTTCCTTGTTTGAATTTCATTGTTGAATGAATTGTTGTTAAGACTAAACATCTTAGTAATTGTTTGTTTGATTTAATTGCTTTGTGTTGATGAATTTGGTTGATTTGTCTTGATATTTGTTGAAGCAACTTGAAACTTTGTAACTTTGGTTTAAAAGTTGGAACCTTTTTAGTGGAATTTGGATTATTGTGTATTTAGGACATGGTTTAATGTTTTATTACATGATTCTAGCATGCTTCTTTGGTTTTGTGCTTAAAGCTTGCATCTTTATTTATGCTTATGTTTTAATAAG
>JAIUZE010042522.1:0-11099 GCA_022085475.1 Heliosperma pusillum | reverse complement strand
CACCAAAACTTTTAATAACCTTCAACGGAGATACTTTCAAGAACACTTTATCTCCAACATCAAATTCTAACCGTCTTCTTCGGACATCGGCATAAGATTTTTGTCGGTCTTGAGCGGCTTTCATTCTATCACGAATGACTTTCACATGATCAATAGTTTCAACAAAAACATCGGGACCTAAGTCACGAACATCACTCAATTGATCCCAACAAATAGGACTTCGGCATTTTCTTCCATAGAGAGCTTCATAAGGAGCCATCTTGAACGATGCATGATAACTTTTGTTGTAAGAAAACTCCACCAACGGTAGATTATTTTCCCAACTAAATTGGAAGTCGAGTGCACAAGCCCTAAGCAAGTCTTCTAAAGTCTGAATAGTCCTCTCGGTCGGACCATCGGTAGTCTTCTAAAGTCAATCTAAACTCCAAGTCTCTTTGATCAGAATCAATCTAGCACTCTTAGTCAAACGATCAACAATAACCCAAATGGCATCTTTACTTCCAACGGTCCTTGGCAAAGGCATGACAAAATCCATAGAAATAGATTCCCAATTCCATAGTGGAATATCCAAAGGTTGTATCAATTCACCGGGCCTCTTGTGTTCGATTTTTACTTGTTGGCAAGTAAGACATCTTCCAACATAGGACACCACATCGCCTTTCAAATTTGGCCACCAAAATTGTAGCTTCAAGTCTTTATACATTTTATCACCTCCGGGGTGGATAGAATAAGGAGAAAGGCGAGCTTCATCAAGAACTCGCTTTCTCAAGTCAAGAGCATTAGGCACAAACAAACGGTCATGGAGTCAAAGGAGACCCTTGTCATCAATCTTGAAGTCTTTAGCTTTTCCTTCTAGAAGTTTGGCTTGAATAGACTTGTAGGTAGGATCATTAACTTGGATTTCGCGGATCTCGCGGAGAAAAAAGGGTTCGGCAACCATAACACCAACATAATCAAATCCACATTCCACGAATTCCAACTTCAACTTTCGAAACTCGTCACAAAGATCATCGGGTAATACCCACATAGCATTCATTGCATGAGAAGATTTCCTACTAAGAGCATCGGCAACAACATTAGCCTTCCCTTCATGGTATAAGAATTCAAAATCATAGTCATTCACCAATTCCAACCATCTTCTTTGTCTCATATTCAACTCCTTTTGAGTAAATATGTACTTCAAACTTTTGTGATCGGTAAATATGCGACAATGAACACCAATAAGATAGTGTCTCCACACTTTCAAGGCATGAACAACGGCGGCTACTCCAAATCATGAGTAGGGTAGTTCACATCATGAACTTTCAACTGTCTCGAGGCATAAGCAACCACTTTCCTACTTTGCATAAGTACACAACCCAATCCCATCTTGGAAGCATCACAATAGACATCAAAGTCTACACCATCTTCAGGTAAAGTCAACACCGGGGCGGTAGTCAACCTTTTCTTTAACTCTTGAAAAGCGGCTTCACAAGCTTCATTCCATACAAATTTGGTTTCTTTCTTCAACAATTGAGTCATCGGTCTAGCAAGCTTTGAGAAATCTTTGACAAATCTACGGTAGTAACCCGCTAAAGCAAGAAAACTTCAAACTTTTCTAACATCGGTCGGACTCTTCCAATCAACCACAACTTCAATCTTCGAAGGGTCTACCATCACACCTTCATTAGAAATTACATGTCCAAGAAAGGACACTTTAGGTAACCAAAATTCACACTTGGAGAATTTGGCAAACCACTTTTGACGACGAATGACACCCAAAATAGTCCTAAGATGAATATCATGCTCTTCTTCGGTCTTGGAGAAAATAAGGATGTCGTCGATGAACACCACTACACACTTGTCAAGATACTCACTAAATGTGCGGTTCATTTGATCCATAAAAATAGCAGGAACATTAGTCAATCCAAATGGCATCACCTGGAACTCAAAGTGACCATATCTTGTACTAAAAGCGGTCTTTGGTATATCGGCATCACGAACGGGAATTTGGTGATATCAGGATATAAAATCAATCTTGGAAAAAGTAGAAGCACCCTTTAGTTGATCGAACAAATCTTCAATTCTTGTCAAAGGATACCTCTTCTTGATTGTAATTCGGTTCAACTCACGGTAATCAATACAAAGTCTGATGGAACAATCTTTCTTTTTCACAAAGAGTACGGGAGCACCCCAAGGCGAGGCACTTGGTCGAATGAAACCTTTATCAATCATATCATCAAGTTGCTTCCTTAACTCTTTCAATTCGGTTGGAGCCATACGGTAAGGAGCTTTGGCTATGGGTCCGGATCCGGGGACAAGATCAATGGAAAACTCAACATCACGTTCGGGAGGGATCCCGGGCAAGTCTTCGGGGAATACATCAACAAAATCACGAACTATAGGTACATCTTCAATCTTCGGTATGGAGGTAGTTGTAGAAGTCACAATACACAAGTATGCTTGGTGACCCTTTCTTACCATACTCACCAACTTCATTGCGGAAATCAAAGACACACCCACTCGGGAATGTGATCCCTTATAGGTTTTATAACTCCTAAAGGACTCTTTAAATAAAATCTTTTGATCTCTATACTCGAATCTAGCATGGTATAATGCTAATTAATCAATACCTAGAATTACATCGATTTCTCCTAGAGGAAACTTAAGGAGATTAGCGGGAAAGATAGTACCCGCAATAGAAATACGAACATTTGGATATAGAGTAGAACAAGAGATAATTTCTCCGGATGGTAAGGATATGGGAGTATCCTCACTAGAAGTAGGCTCGATAGATAAATTATCAACATAAGTTGAAGACATAAAGGACATAGAAGGACCAGTATAAAATAGAATAAGACATAGTTGCTCTAAGATTGAGAACATACCCTGAATTATCTCCGGATGAGCATCGGCTTCGCCTCGGCTTAGAACAAAGATAGACCTCTTGTGTTAGGCAATTGGAGGGGGCAACTTCCGATCAGGGCAATCATTATAACGGTGACCCGTCTTTTGGAAAAAGAAGCAAACATAAGGTCAGTTGAAACAAGCTACACCGGGGTGGTGTGGTTGTCTACAACGGATAATTTTAAAAGCAAGAAAGACGGTAATTTTATTACCAATATGGATAGAGAAGAATGAGAGGGAAAGAATGAGACGAACTTACGTGAATTTGAGCGAGAAATGAAAGAGTTATGACGATTCTAAGATTGGAAAGATTATGGAAGCTAGGTTTTGTAGTTTTCTTAGTGAGGAAGAAAGAGTTGAGTTGTGTGAGTGAATTAGGTTATGAGGGAGTATGCGGGGAGTAAGTAGAAGAAAAGTCAAGAAAATTCAATGACGTCTTAAGACGTGATTCACTTGAAATCTCGCGTAAAATCCAAATACGAACTCGGAAATTCTAAATTCGACACGGGAAATTTAATTCTAAACTAAAACTAAATTTCGCTGAAAAGTATCCGTAAAATATTTTTACTATAAAAATAGGGTACATTTGCGGGTGTTACAATCACCCCACCTTTTAAAAAGTTTTCGCCCTCGAAACTTGAGCGAAAGAAAGATACCTTAATCGAATAAGCTTGGATATTTACTACGCATAGAAGCTTCCGTTTCCCAAGTCTCTTCTTCGACATTAGCACATCTCCACAAGATTTTCACTAAAGGAACCACCTTACTTCTCAACTTCTTATCCTTGCGATCTAGGATGCGGATCGGCTTCTCTTCAAAGGACAAATTCGGTTCAAGCTCGGGCATTTCCTTTTGAAAGACATGGCTTGGATCACTAACATACTTTCTCAATTGAGAAACATGGAATACATCATGAACCTTAGCCAAATTCGGGGGCAAATCCAACTTGTAAGCAACGGCACCAATCCTTTTCACAATATCAAAGGGTCCAATGTATTTCGGGCTCAATTTACCCTTAACACCAAACCGTTTAACACCCTTCATAGGAGATACTTTCAAAAACACCTTATCTCCAACCTCAAATTCTAGCGGTCTTCTTCGGATATCGGCGTAAGACTTTTGACGGTCTTGAGCAGCTTTCATTCTATCACGAATGACCTTCACATTATCAACAGTCTCAACAAGAACATCGGGGCCTAAGTCACGAACATCACTCAATTGATTCCAACATATAGGACTCCGACATTTCCTTCCATAAAGAGTTTCATAAGGAGCCATCTTGATCGATGCATTATAACTGTTGTTGTAAGAAAACTCCACCAACGGTAGACTCTTTTCCCAACTAGATTGGAAGTCGAGTGCACAAGCTCGAAGCAAGTCTTCTAAGGTCTGAATAGTCCTCTCGGTCTGACCATCGGTAGCGGCATGAAATGCGGTACTCATCAACAATTTACTACCCATGGCTTCTTGTAAAGCCTTCCAAAATCTCGAACAAAACTTCGGATCTCGGTCGGATATGATCTCTTAGGAACGCCATGGTATCTAAAAATTTCATCAACATAGGCTTTTGCTAAACGATCTAAGCTCCAGGTTTCTTTGATCGGAATAAATCTAGCACACTTGGTCAAACGATCAACAACAACCCAAACGGCATCTTTACCTCCAACGGTCCTCGGCAAAGCCATAACAAAATCCATAGAAATAGATTCCCACTTTCATAGTGGAATATCCAAAGGTTGTAGCAATCCACCGGGCCTCTTGTGTTCAATCTTCACTTGTTGGCAAGTAAGACATCTTCCAACATAAGACACAACATCACCCTTCAGATTCGGCCACCAAAATTGTAGCTTGAAATCTTTATACATCTTATCACCTCCGGGGTGAATAGAATAAGGGGAAAGGTGAGCTTCATCCAGAACTCGCTTTCTCAAATTAAGAGCATTAGACACAAACAAACGGCCATGGAATCGAAGAACACCTTTATCATCAAACTTGAAATCTTTAGCTTTACCTTCAAGAAGTTTGGCTTGAATAGACTTGTAGGTAAAATCATCAACTTGGCTTTCGCGGATCTCACGGTGAAAAACAGGTTCGACAGTCATAGCACCAACACAAACAAATCCACGCTCCACGAATTCTAACCTCAACTTTCAAAACTCGGCACAAAGATCATCAGGTAATACCCGCATAGCATTCAATGCATGAGAAGCTTTCCTACTAAGAGCATCGGCAACAACATTAGCCTTCCCTTCATGGTACAATAACTCAAAATCATAATCATTCACCAATTCCAGCCATCTTCTTTGTCTCATATTCAACTCTTTTTGAGTAAATATGTACTTCAAACTTTTGTGATCGGTGAATATACGACAATGAACTCCAATGAGGTAGTGTCTCCACACTTTCAAAGCATGAACAACGGCGGCCAATTCCAAATCATGAGTACGATAGTTCACTTCATGAACTCTCAACTGTCTCGAAACATAAGCCACCACTTTCCTACTTTGCATAAGAACAGAACCCAAACCCATCTTGGAAGCATCACAATAGACATCAAAGTCTACACCATCTTCAAGCAAAGTCAACACCGGAGTGGTAGTTAACCTCTTCTCTAACTCTTGAAACGCGGCTTCACAAGCTTCATTCCATAGGAACTTGGTTTCCTTCTTCAATAATTGAGTCATCGGTCTAGCAAGCTTAGAGAAATCATTGACAAATCTACGGTAATAACCAGCTAACCCAAGAAAACTTCGAATTTCTCTAATATCAGTCGGACTCTTCCAATCAACAACGGCCTCAATTTTCGAAGTATCCACCATTACACCCTCTTTAGAAATCACATGCCCAAGAAAGGACACTTTAGGTAACCAAAATTCACACTTGGAGAATTTAGCAAACCAGGCACTTTTGACGACGAAGAACACCCAAAGTAGTCCTTAGATGAATAGCATGCTCTTCTTCAGAGTTGGAGAAAATAAGAATATCGTCAATGAACACCACCACACACTTGTCAAGATACTCACTAAATGTGCGGTTCATTTGATCCATAAAAATAGCGGGAGCATTCGTCAATCCAAATGGCATCACCTTGAACTCATAATGACCATACCTTGTACTAAAAGCGGTCTTCGGAATATCAACATCACGAACAGGAATTTGGTGATAACCGGATCTCAAATCAATCTTGGAAAAAGTAGAAGCACCCTTTAGTTGATCAAACAAATCTTCAATTCTTGGTCAACGATACCTATTCTTGATTGTAATCCGATTCAATTCACGATAATAAATACAAAGCCTCATAGAACCATCTTTCTTCTTTACAAAAAGAACGGGAGCACCCCAAGGCGAGGCACTTGGTCGAATAAAACCCTTCTCAATCATATCATCAAGCTGCTTCCTTAATTCCTTCAACTCGGTTGGAGCCAAACGGTAAGGAGCTTTGGCTATGGGTCCAGAACCAGGTACAAGATCAATAGAGAACTCAACATCACGCTCGGGAGGAATCCTGGGAAAATCTTCAGGAAATACATCAACAAATTCACGAACAATAGGCACATCTTCAATACTTGGCAAAGAGGTAGTTGAAGAAGTCACAATACACAAGTATGCTTGGTGACCCTTGCTTACCATACTCACCAATTTCATAGCGGAAATCAAAGACACACCTTTTCGGGGATGAGATCCCTTATAGGTTATTCTAACTCCTAAAGGACTCTTTAAATAAATATTTTGATCACGACACTCGAACCTAGCATGATACAATGCTAGCCAATCAATACCTAGAATTATATCGACCTCTCCTAGAGGAAACTTAAGGAGATTAGCGGGAAAGATAGAACCCGCAATAGATATTGGGACATTAGGATATAGAGTAGAACAAGAGATAATATCTCCGGATGGTAAAGATATGGGAGTATCCTCACTAGATGTAGGCTCGATAGATAATTTATTAGCATAAGTCGAAGACACAAAAGACATAGAAGCACCGGTATCAAAAAGAATAAGACACGGTTGCTCTAAGATTGAGAACATAGCCGTAATTATCTCTGGATGAGCATCGGCTTCGGCACGGCTCATAACAAAGATAGAACCCTTAGGTTTAGCAGGAGGAGGGGGCAACTTTCGATCGGGGCAATCATCATAACAGTGACCACCCTTTTGGCAAAAGAAGCACACATAAGGTCGGTTGAAACATGCCACACCGGGGTGATGTGGTTGTCTACAACGATTACATTGACGACCTTGAGCTTGAGCTTGATGAGCATAAGGCCTATGAGCCACATTAGAAGTAGCTCGGGGAATGAAAGGAGCAGGAGCTCTTGCATTTGCATTTGCATTTGAAGGAGGATTAAATCTCCTCTTGTGAGCATAAGAGTTAAAGGAAGACGGAATAAACGGTCTCTTCCCAAAGACATTTGGCCTAGGAGTGAAAGAATGAGAGGGATTATTCATCATAGCTTCATCTCTAATGGCCTTCAAAGAATTCTCGGCCCACAAGGCATCATCATATAAAACCCAGAAAGGAAGTAGTATTCCTCCTCACTTTACTTTAAAGTACAGCACTCAGCTTGTTTCGGTAATAAAAGGCTCGGTCCTCGTCATCTCTAATAAGTCTCGGAGCAAAATGAGCAAGCTTGTTGAACTCCGTAGTGAAGTCCTGTGCCGGCAAGTTACCTTGTTTAAAGTCAATAAACTCCTTGAGCCTTTGTTGCTTAAGCTCCTTAGGATAGAAACGACCTTCCACTAGAGCTTTGAAACAAGCCCAATTGAAATCATCTTTGAGAGTAGCGGTGGCACTAGTGATAGCCCACCAATTATCTGCTTCCCTTACAAGGAAGTGCTTTGCGAACCTCACCTTGTCCTCTTCACGGACTTGGTATAGATCAAACTGATTCTCCATCTCTCGGAACCATTCCGATAGATCGGTAGGGTCCGGCTCTCCACCGTAGGGTATAATTTTACTCCTAGCTATTTGACCTGCCACCCAAGCGTAGCCTCCTTGGTGGTTATCTTCTCTACGAGGGGGAACTTGGTTGGCTTGAGCTAAACCCGCATCTTGTTGATTTTTCAACACTTGCGTAAGAGCTTCCAGCATGACATTCTCTACTACTCGTGGTCTAACCATCTTCATAAGAAACAAAAACAAATTAAGTTACTCCTATCAATTAGGATAAACAAATAGACTACCAAGTAAAGTCCTTAACTTCTACCCATCTCTCATTTATTATTTCAAGGTCAAGAAGTTTAAGTTTAGGGTTCACGTGTGTGCGTCGAGAGCGATAAAGCTCTGATACCAACTGTGACAACCCTCGCGAATGGGGAAAATAAAACATACAAGCATGTGAATTATAAAGCGGAAATATGATGTTTTTAAAACTTTTATACATGCAAGAAGATGTATACGAGGAGTGTCAAATATTACAAACCAAAGTACGAAATATACTACAACAAGAGACGTAGTCTCTCCAAATGTTATAAAAGTAAAAGTGATTAGCAAACAAGCTAAATAACGTCTAGAGGTGTTTCATCCAGGGACAACGCCCGCTAGCTCACACCCGAACCCAAAATATCAAGCAAAATGCCATCCACGCAAGCAACCTGTTCATCCATGAAAAACATGAACGCCACAATCAGTGGGGAGTAACTCCGGGTTCTCCCAGCCATATCACATTAAACGTACATAAAAGTAAATACAAAAGTAGAAGCATGCATATGTAGATATATATGTGAAATACGATAAGGATAGATAGGCAATTAAATATATAATGATAAGAGCATGTGGAATACAAATCCGAATCCATCATGTTATACAAAGACTCGGAAAAGACACTCTTAGGCAACCGAATACGCTCACTAGGGCTTACATCTCACCGTTAGCGGTATAAGTTTGATAAGATTGAGACTCGACAAACAAATCATGCCAAGTCATCCAATGATTAATCATATAATCATTCATCCAAACATACAAATACATTGACGACATCTCTCACGGTAAATGAAACGCACTAGCACCGTGTACATGGCAAGTATGATTAAAAGGCATCCACGGGATAAACATTTCCCTGAATGCATACACGATTCAATTTATTTCGTATATGTAGACTAAATTCCTCCCGGTAGAACGACGATAATAATACGGTCCTAGTCTAAATCTGGCCAGAATCCCGAAATCACATTTTCCGGTTCGACATGCGATCAACATTTTGCATCCAAGACTCGGTCAATCATAGACGCCGAGTACCCCAAATTCGGTAGTCATTCACGAAAGAGGCGGAAAAGAGCACAAGCCTCATAACAAGCGGTACGCTACATGCAAATAACACCACCTCGCAAGTACACAACATTTGACGGCCAGGTCGATCAACGCAAAGCGTTTGCCTCCCAACAACGTCGTCGTATGCCTACTAACACATGCAATTAAGCAGTAAGGATACATCCCTGTTCCGACATTCCAACCTTACGAACATGGAGGTAGCCAAGGCAATGAGAGTACAAAGCACATAACAAAATATCATATATTCGAAACATTAATATTTAAGGTCATTCCGTAAATTTATACGATAAATGAACCATCGGAAATATTATAAACGAAAACGTAAACAAGAAATACAAGGAACCTTCCAGCAGGTGCCAGCCGGTCAGGTGGACCAGTTGCCGGCCACCCGGCTGGTACCAATCATCATAAGAAAAACCAACTTGAAATATCAGTGTGCCCAGCCGGTCAGGTGGACCGGCTGCCGGCTACCCGGCTGGAACCCAAGTCATAAGGGAAAAACAAAGAGGAAAGTGAAAGTCCATAGACCTTAATTAGACTCCTCTAATTAGTTGCTAAATTACTTGTTAATTTAGTATTTAATGATCTATGTAACATGCATGCAAATATAAAGACATTTATATAAAGAAGAAATTTCCTCACATTGATATGGAAAATATAAGGGCACAACAAGAACTCCTTCTTGTTGTTCTTGAGCTAAAATATGGATGAACACAAGTAATCTCCAAACTAGAAGATCTCCTCTAAGTTGCACCAAGATGAACCCAAATAATCTACTCTTATTATTAACTAGATAATAAGATATATATTATACTACTAATATTAGACTATATTACTACACTAGTAATACTTAGTAAATATTAGTATTTGAGAGTTTTTAGAGAGAAGATGAGTTTTTGAGAGAAGTATGAAAAACAAGCATGAATTGAACAAATGAAATGAACAACCATATTGCCCTTATAAAGGCAATATGGCCTGTCCAAATGAGCTTCACAAGGCTCTCATTTTGCTTATTTTAATCACATGCATTAGGGTGAAGTGTTGTAGTATAAGTGATGATTATATTCTACTTGTTATGTCACTTTCACTTGGTGACTTAAGAGTGTAAATAAGAACAACAATCATCACCATGCAACTATCAACATAACCGGCCATTATGGCCTAGTTTAATTTGGTCCATTTTGATTTTTTTTATATTTGTCTCACAAATACTTATTGATCATATGGTTAATTATCTTGACTAATTAAGTGTTAATTTGATCATATAACAATTATATGACTCAATTAAATAAATAATATGTACTTAACATTTTAAGTAATATTTTACCATTATATCAATATATAGTGGGTCCCACAATGCCTAGTTAATTTATTTTACAACTCTTTGTAAATATAATTAACTAATTACCTCTATCTGAAAACCTCAACTAATTTAGTAATTTAACGATTAATTACTAAGTTAAATCTTATTTAATCGTATTAAAATAAGATATAAATTTATTAGTCAATTATCGCATAATTGAAAAATAAACTTAATCGAATTTTGAGTTCTTAACTCAATTTCTAACAATTAACTCTCGTACATATCGAATATATGTAATGTACTAATTAACTGTATCGGATACAAATAATTAGTTACTATTTGGATTTCATCCTTTAGGTGTGACCGAAAGGGATCAGTTGATCACCGCCGTCAAACGACAATAACGTCAAACTCTAGTCAGCCAACCGTTATTGATTTACGTTAATCAACTGACTAATCATATATATAGTCAATAAAATCCCAATTATATTCCATAATAAGATTTATTATGTGGCGCAACGATTGTGGCGGACACCTACTTCCAACAATCTCCCCTTGTCTGAACAAGTGTGCGTCACCAATTCTCTGTCTCTTTTATCACACTCCCACTCCAACGCAAGTGTCTTTCAGGTGCAC
>JAIUZE010042508.1:0-10291 GCA_022085475.1 Heliosperma pusillum | reverse complement strand
CTAACCATAAGTGTCACCATAATCAATACTACATCACATTCAACTAGTTCTTTACATTTGACTAAAATACTCCTCGACAAAACTTATGCCAGGAACAACAAAAAACACATAAAATCGCGAAGGATGGTACTCAAAATCTCGTCAGCATCAAAATTACGGATCCCATTGTACCAAAAAAACTCATTGAAGCAAGAAAAAAAGCAAAAAGATCTCTAACCATAAAGTGTCATGATAATGCAATACACACATAGTCACATCCCATTCATTTAATTAGTCATCATTTACGTTTAATTAAAATACTAGTCACAAAAGAATAAAAAGGCGCAAACCTTGTAGCAGGATCAACCTCCTTAAGAAGAGAATTATTGGGAAAAACAATCTCAGAAACAGGTGTCTTCAAAGCTTTTTCTTGATCCTCTAAACACCAATCTTTAGCTAAAAAAGCAACAATATCTAAAGGATTAAGAATACCAACAAATCTTTGAAGTCTCATTTCACTATTTTCATGAACACCTTTGTTTGGTTTCTTCCTCCATACTGGTATTCCTCCTTCAGTTGATTCTCCAATTGCTTTTATTGCAGATTCCACTGTTTCTGTTTCCATAAACTCTACTAATTCTGGCTTCCCAACTGTTAGATCACCCACCACTTGATACACAAACACAGATGCCATTTATAATTTTTTTATTTTCTTATAAAAAAATGTTGATAATTGATAAAATAAAAAGATTGAAACTTATTATTGGGATTTGAAATTGGTGAAAAGGGATTGTTTGTTTGACAATTCTGAGGAAATCCCAGAAAGGAAAAACAAGATTATTGAGTAAATTAGGAGAAAGATTGAGTCTTTGATGATGATGATGATGAGGTTTTTTAGACAATTAATTTAATTTAATTTAATTTAATTGATTAATTATTATAAGAGGGAATGAAGAAGGATGAGAAGAAGATGAAGACCATTAATGGGGAGTAACATGAAATTTAGAATTGAGGATTGTTTAGCCATGGAAGATAATTAGAGATGCCATCACTGAAAAAAAGAAAAAAAAAAAAAAAAGTGATTTTGTTACTGATTAATTTGGAGATTATTATGTCTAGTTTTAGTAAAATGGCTATAAAATATATTTGGGCTGATTTCTAGACGACAAGAAAATGGTGGACCAAGAACAGGTTAGAGCAACCAAAATTCTCTTTGACCTTTAGCATTTTACACCATGAATTCACGACCGATATATCCGTCTATTTATACTACGACAACATTACTTCGGTGTCTTGATGGCTCTCGTAAATTGCAAAGTAGGGGAAGAGCGGATGTACTGTCTTAATCTTAGGTTAGCAACACAAAACTATTTTCAAATGATCCAAGAAAGAACTTCAATTACTATAGTGAACCATTTTGTTTTATTCCATCCTAATCCGTCTTATTTATAACGAAGAAAAATATTACTACTTGGTGCTCGAAAATTCTCATTTTGTATAACAGAACCCTCTAAAATTAAGATCGATAAAATGTAACCCTTTTAAATGTGAATATTTCCTGATATAAGTACTTTATTGTTGTAAAATGACAATACTAGTTATACTATTTTATCATTAAATGATCACTTTTATCTATACAGTAATATTAAAAGGCATGTTGGGGGTCTAATTGATAAGTATTTTGGATTTTTAGCCTATCGTAATACCACATCAAGACTAGGGATGTCAATGGGCGGGTCTTGGGGTCTCGCCCACACCCGCCCCACGTGGGGCGGTGTGCGGGTAAGGATTTGGAGGGTGGTGGGGGCGGGGGCGGCTATCAGAAGTGACATTTGCGCGGGTCGTGGGGGCGGGTGCGGGTATCACATGAGACCCACCCCGTACCCACTCCGCCCCACTCCGCCCCACACCACCCGCCTCGCATGTCCCCGCCCTGCTTATACCCACCTTAATGATCTCCGGCTCACCTATAGTATACATCTAGCTAAGTAAAATTTTACAAAAAAAATGATTATTTTAAAAAGATAAAGGCTAAACTAATAAAATAGACTTGTTTGATAGCTTATGTACTAGTTAATTGAATGTGAAATTATTTCATACCACTTTCCGGATACTATTTGTATAAGTCGTACGAAACGTAATATGTTTAGATTCATGATTTGTTTTTAAAAAAAAAAATTATGAGGAGAAAGGTAATTTGGCGGATTAGCGGGTCCCCGCGTGGCGGGTGCAGGGTGGGGGTATGCTTTATAGTTCGCGGTGCGGATGGGGTTACCCATCCTCCGCACCCACCCCAGCCCCATGACATTCACTAATCAAGACCTATAAAAGTTACTAAATAAACTTTCTACATTAAAATTAAGTTTACTAATAAAACCTTTACAAGAATGGGATTAAGAAACGTTGTCATTCTTAAAGTCAATGAGTATATGACATATTTGATGAGTTAAAAAAAATTCAAAAGTGATGAAAAAAATTCACATCACAATCATGTGGGGGCTGGAAACAGCGTCGACGTTTTATAAACATCGTCGACGTTTTATAAAACATCGTCGACGTTTTTTAAAAAAAAGACCACTACTACCCTTTTCTCTCCTTCCTCTCTCTAACTTTTTCTCTGAAATTCAAAAATCTCATAAACTAATCTAAACAACTTCCACAAAAATTTGAAAGACGGTTTTCATATCAAATTAAACGGTAGTCAATGGCGGACAATGAATCATCGGTACGTTATGCATACCCTTTAACGTAATTTTTGTTTTGTTTCTTTAGTTTTCCATTAACGTAAATTTGAAAGACGGTTTCCATTGCTCTCTTTGTTAGTGTTCCGTTACTAGCCTATGACATTTGTTGATTCTTGAACACCCTTTTGAAGTCGACTTATAGCTTTTATACCGAATTCATGAGGGTTTTGGACGATTTAGGGTAGGTAACGTCCATATTGGACGTTGATATGAAGAACCAACGTCCAATATAGAAGTTGATAATCAATAATGACGTCTCATATAGACGTTGATACTCCCTTTCAACGTCCAAACTGGACGTTATTCTCATGAATAACGTCTGCTGTAGACGTTGGTGCTCATCACCAACGTCCAATATGGACGTTGATCTATGTGTATAACGTTTGCCCTAGACGTTGACACCCCATATCAACGTCTAGGTAGGACGTTATATATATAGATCAACGTCCATTGTGGACGTTATGTATATGCTGCAACGTTTTTTTTTAAGTTTGCTTGCGTATTTTCGTGTTTTCGAGTAATTTCTCGTGTTTTCGCATGGTTTATTTAAGTTTTAATGTAATTTCCGCTTGTAAACAGGATTCATTTGAGGAATTTGTCGATAACGGGTTCGATTTCAACCCTTTATTTGTGACGGATATAGGATTTGATACTCGTGACGAAGCGTTTGATTGGGCACAAAAGATAGCGTTTGCTAATGGGTTTGCATTGGTGAAAGCAACTAATGGAGCGAAAAACCGTAGCGAACCCGACTTGTTATCTTCATATTTGCGTTGTTCTAGGTACGGGAGGCCACCGGGAGAGTATGATCTCGATAATCCTAGGAAACAATCCGGTTCACCTAAATGTGATTGCAAATTTCGTATTCGAGCCGTGCAAAACAAGTTTCGGGGATTGGAGGATAAACCCAAGATACTTTGGAACATTGTGATTGCCGTTGGTTTTGGGAAGCACAACCACAAGTTGGTAAAGTACAAGGATGGACATAGGCATTTTGCGGGTTTAACTGAAGAAGAGAAAGAGTATGTGAAACAACAAATCCGGGCCTCGATTCCCCCGAGAGATATTAAAAACGGTCTTCATCAAAGAACCCTGGAAAAACCGCAACCCTCAAGCACCCAAATATATAGTGAGACAACCAAGATGAGGCGTGAAATGAGAGGGAATCGAAATCCCGCTCAACAAATGTTGTCCTTAGCTGTAGAAGCGAAATATGTGCATTGGCATGAGAAGAATCCCGAGACATGTGAGCTGTCTCATGTTTTCATGTCTCATCCGGAAGCCGTGAAGCTGTTTCGTACCTATCCACATGTTGTGCTTATTGATTCGACATACAAGACCAATGTGTACAAGATGACACTCGTTGAGCTTGTTGGTGTCACACCATGTGGATCTTCATTCTTGATTGCTTGTGTATTGATTCCTTCTGAGTCGGAAGATGGGTACAAATGGTTAGTGAAGAAGTTGGGAATGCTTCTCGAGTTCACCGAAGCATCTATTTCAGCGTTTGTCACTGATCGGGAGTTGGGTTTGATCGCGGCTCTACGGTCCGTCTATCCTCTTACATCTCACTTGTTATGTCGTTGGCACTTGAACCGTGTTGTTGAGAGCAAAGCACAATCATGGTCAAAGCATGAGTGGCGCACAAAGCAAATCATGTGCAATGAAGAGCATGGTTGGAATGGAGTGATAAATGCTACTACCAAGGATGAGTACGAGTTGCGTTGGGCCGCCTTTTGTAAAAATTGGATGGTAGTGGCGACTTATGCGGCAAAAACATGGGGCTCGTACTCAACAGGGTTCGTATTATGCTACACGAACCGGTATTTCCATCTTGGAAACACGGCTACTTCCCGGGTGGAGTCCTCTCATTCTCTTTTGAAGGCTTGGTTGAAAGGTTCTAGTCTAACCCTTGATACTATGTGGTCCCGTATTCATTCTATGCTCGAAGGACAACACTCCAAAATAAGAAAAGAGCTCGAGGAGTCAAGAAGTAAACCTCGTCATACATCTCATTTGTTTTCTTTGTTGAAAGGAAAGGTGTCCTTAAAAGCCATCGGGATTATGGAAAATGAAACAAAGAGGGGAATTGAGTTAGGGATCGGGTTGGTAAATGGATGCGGTTGTGCTTTAAGAACTACTCATGGCTTACCTTGTGCTTGTCTTTTGGTTGGTTTGAAAAACAATGATGAGAGAGTTCACCTTGATCAAGTTCATTCATTTTGGAGGACATTGGAGTATGGCAATGATGACACAATGCCAAAAAACGATGGTGATGCCTTTGAAGAGCTCGTCAATGAAATGAGGAGTAGTGATCCGGCAAGTAAGAGAACTTTTATTGAGAAGATGCGCACCTTTCTTCATCCGGAAGACGAGTACGTATTGCCACCCCCTGTTAGAGAAAACCCCAAAGGTCGACCAAGAGGATCTACTACTAGGAACAAGTCATTTTTTGAACATGTAAAGAGGAAGTTTGGGACACCTGCTTCAGATGGATCGACGACTACTCAACAAACAACAGTTGGTGATTTTGATGAGGTGAGGGTCGGTGCACCTTTGGAATTGGCTTACACTAGGGGTCCTTTGTCAAGCTGGAATAGAAGATGGGGGGTCCCGGAGGAGATGTGGTGTTTTTTTGATGGTTGGGTGGATGTAGGTGATGATGGTCATTGTGGTTTTCGAGTATTGTCTCATGCTGTCCGTGGTCGAGAAACTGACCATCTAGTGATGCGAGAATGGTGTGCTCGAGAGATTAGGGGTTTTGAGGTGTACAAGAATTATTTTGATGCGGCCTACGTCACAGATAATGGTTTTACTATGTTTGACAACACTTTGAGGCGCATTGAATTTTCCAACAACACCGGTTGTGGTCAAGAACATTGGATGCATGACGTTGATCTTTATGTTTTCGCATCGTTGTTTAACTGGGCAATTTGTGTCATAGGTAAGGCCCCGTCTAGTCCGAGTACATGGCAATGTAGTACATTTTTTCCTTTAAGAAGTTGTCCTCAAAGTCCGGTCCCATATGGTGTTTTGTGGATTTTAAATCACCACCAACATTGGATGCGGTTGCATTGTAGTGGACCACCTCAAGAAGTTCCAATGCCTCCAATAGAGATGACTTGGGCGGGGTATAGAGAACAAAATGTTGCACACTATGAAGATTTGTACAAGACAAATTTCGAAAATTGGCACACATGTATGAGAACGACACCTAGAGTGCGTCGCACAAGAAGGGATAAGTCTTGATTGTTGTACTTGTGTAATTGATGGATATTTATGTATTAATTTTTCTTCTTTTATCTCAATTTTTTTTTTATTAACTAAAATTGACAATACTCGAATAAAGCTGAAATACATTAAGAAAGTACTCGAATAAATCTGACATACATTAATAAAGCTGACATACATTAATAAAGTACTCGAATAAAGCTGACATACATTAATAAAGCTGACGACTTTAATAAAGTTCTGAGCATGATGTGACAACTCAACTGACCACTTTAATAAAGTTCCGGAAATGATGTGACAACTCAACTGACCACTTTAATAAAGTTCCGGAAATGATGTGACAACTCAACTGACGACTTTATTCATTAATTAAAAACTGATAAATATTACAACGATCAAGTGCAGAACAAACAATTAATCAGCGTTAAATTCATTTCAGGTTTTACTTAATCAGTTGAATATCCTTCGGATGAAGAACCATTAGGCCTATAAAACTCCTCCTCTATGTAAGTTACATACATTTCATAGGTTTTAAGACTCTGAAATGGCCCCACGAACATCCGGCCGTCCCCTTCACATAGAGAGTGTAAGGTCCTATATGGGACAACTGTTAAACACCTCTTGAACAGTTCAACTATCTCCAATCTCACTTTCTCCCACTCATTTCGCTTCAGGATGACATTTTCTGGATTTAAAAATTAATCTGGTTAATAATGTCACAAACTTTATTGATTAGAAAAATTAGACAATAGATTAGAAGTAAGGATACCTTCAGTTACGTTCATAGGATGAATGGAAGGGTTGTTGAGACCGTAAATAGGTCCATGCATTAGTTGAAGCGATGATAGAGGAGGATTGCCACGACTTATGAAATTATTAAGTACATGATTATTCAACACAATCATTAGGCGGTCGAATAGTAAGGGCAACTCGTTAACTATCTCGTTAATTTTATTCTGATAATAATTTACTAGTTGTATGTTAGTCATCACCATGATTAAAGTATAGGATAATAGAGGTAATATATTTTAAGAGTAGAGAGAAGATAGTGAGTTGTGTGGAAATAATTTGTTGGGTAAAGGGTTTATATAGAGGAAATGCTAGGGTTTTCATGTTGTGGCCATTACATAATTCAAAACATAAACTAATAATAATAAAAATAAAAGTACCATTACATAATTAAAACATAAAATAATCTAAAATAATCCGTAGAAACACAATACAACAAATAAAACATAACTAAATAATCAAACGTCGTCATGTCCTACATCATCGTCGTCGTCGTCCTCCGGGTTCCTGAAGTAGCCGGCCATATCTGTAACCAACCGCTGAACACACGATGTCATCGTCTGTTGAGTAGGCTGTCTGTAGATAAGTGAGAACCTCCATGCAAGAGCTCTGCCGAACTCCGGCTCGTCCAAAAGAGGCACAGTAGAAAACTTGGTACGACGGCCAGGAGGAAAGAAATACGGGTGGGAGGACTTCGTGTACCATGTCATGTAACGATCGACCGTGTCAAACGGCATCGTGACCGGGTGTGAACGGTCTCTCAAAACAATCCGAGCCTCTGGGAGCCCCCACTCCGAATCAGGAAACTCCCCATAATACAACCTATAACCCGCCTTCGGTGAAGGCGGACGATGCTCAACAGCTGGCGTAATCATAGCGGTCGGGATAGGCTGGACATACCCAAACTGACGCAAAAAACGGTCAGGCTGATATGGCTCTACTACATCAAGAAATCTAATCAACCCCGATTAAAGCGATGTCCTACAAGACCGATGTGAACCAACACCGTAAGGGGTCCAACGGATATGCTCCGCCCTAAGCCCGTCTAGCCTCTGACGGTGCTCATCTAGAATCTTCTCCTCCCCTTAAACCTAGGAACCCGTGACCAAGCCTCCACCAATGGTCTACCCTCAACATAGTATCCTGCATGAGGTCGGAAATGGGGAAAATACTCATATATCCAAGCCTGCAGCAACGGCAAACAACCGCTAAGCCCACGAGCATCTCTCCGCGACGCCATACCCAACTGACGGTACAAGTACGCCAATGTCGCAGCCCCCCAAGCATACTCACCCAAACTATCCAAGTCATCAAACAAATGAAGCATCCGGGCCACTACCCTATCACTAGACTTGTCCGTGAACAATGTCTGTCCAACCAACAACATCAAGTACGCCCTCAGCGACTCATCATGGCGACCCGTCTCCACAACCTCCTTCAACTTTTGAGTCGACAACCCACCACTCCTATAATATGGTGGCTCGACATCCTGAAAAGCCAGCCCAAATAAAGTAGCCATCTTCTCCCTCAAGCATGCATCCTCCCTCGTGCTACCCTCCTCCTGCTCCACCATACCCTCCACAAAACCGTAGCGCCACTCACCTTTATCCCTAGAATACGCTAAACATCATGTAATAAGATAGTGATCTCTCCAAAAGGCATATGGAAACTGTTAGTATCCGGCTGCCACCTCTCTACAAATGCACTACATAGATTTTCATCTATGCCGGTGGTCACACAACTTATCAAAACACCAAGCCCACTCTCACTAACTCTCCGGGCAACCAGCTCCGGCACCTTCATCCCGTTCATAGCCTCCATACAACCGGGCCTCTCGTAACACTTGAGCCACGTTCTCGCCGGCTTGGCCTCCGTCCAACTCTTATAAGCCACGTGCCCACCAAAACTACGTAAGACGTTGAGGTGAACCGGTCCTCCCTCAACCACGCCACAAAGACGCCAAGACAAATCCCTCTTCGTCTTCTTCCTCCCCGTGCTAGATGAACCCTGACTAACCGGCACATATCGTCCTCTACCAACCTGTACCACCTTCTTACCTCTTGGTTCAGCTACCTGGTTCTCTACAAAACACTCGTCATCGGGCTGCTCTGCCGCCTCCTCCGACTCAGATCCTGAACCGCCGTCAACATTACTATCATCAACGGCCTCTAACCTATAAAAAACTGACGGAAAAACAGTCTCGCTCCCAGCAGGCGGGGGCGTAGGGGTAACGTCCGTACCCTCTGACTGAGTAGGACGAAAGACAACTCCCGCTTGACGCACACCGGGTAAGCGCCGCTTAGATGCCGTCACTTTTCGGCCTTTCGTACGATCAGGGACCACCATAATGTTTTTTTCTTTATCCATCTGCAAATAAAATAATACAACAATCGACCAAATAAAATAAAATCATTACAAACAACATTTCAAATAACGAAAATAAAACGTATCATACATATATGATAATAATAATTTTACACGAATATAATAAAAATCATCGTCAACAATCAAAACCATCGTAAACATATAAACATATTTGATAAAAATCATCGTCAACATTCAAAATCATCGTCAACATTCAAAACCATCGAAAACAACGCAATAACAGAAAATCAAAGGCATGTTGGACGTTGGTCACTAGGACCAACGTCTGGACCAGACGTTGGTCACTAGGACCAACGTCTGGGCTGGACGTTGGTCATTAGGACCAACGTCTGGGCTGGACGTTGGTCACTAGCACCAACGTCTGGGCTGGACGTTGGTGTTGATGACCAACGTCTACCCTGGACGTTGGTCACCAACACCAACGTCCATCCCAGACGTTGGTGCTAGTGACCAACGTCCAGCCCAGACGTTGGTCCTAGTGACCAACGTCCAATTTTTTGTCTTTTTTCAATACCACCAACAAAAACCGTCTTCCGACAACAAAAATCTAATAATCCTCTTTCACTACTTCCACAAATTTCGCCATATTACATTTCCAACATACAAAATCAACTAAAAAACCGTCTTCAACAACATAAAAAAAAAAACCGTATCCAACAACTTTAATCCAAATTTCACAAATTCAAATCAATTAAACATATATACATAAACAAATTCATAACATTTAAACATATACACCACCAAATTCATATCAATTAAACATATTTCAATGTAAAAACGATTTCAAAAATAAAAAGAAAATCAAAACTTACCTTTGGCCGGTTGTGTTGTCGACGGTGGTGGTGGCTACTGGTGGTGGTGGACGGCGGTAGTGGGGCGTCGTGGTGGGGCTGGTGGTGGTGGGGTCGTGGTGGGGGTGGTTGTACGGGAGAGGGAGAGGAGAGGAGAGTGAAAGAGAAGAATTGAAGTGAGAGAAAGGAAAAGGGTAGTGACGGTCTTTTTTATGAAAAACGTCGACGATGTTTTATAAAACGTCGACGATGTTTCGTAACGGGGATCAGATTTATAAAAATAAGGATGTTAATTGAATTTTTTTGAAGAAAAACATGTTAACTGAATGGATTCTAATTTTCAACTAGACTTTCATAAGTTGCAAAAGATAT
>JAIUZE010042504.1:0-12935 GCA_022085475.1 Heliosperma pusillum | reverse complement strand
GTACTGACGTATTGAAAACAAACTGTTGGAATAAATAGATACCGAGTATCTGTCTAGAAAATAAACCTCAGTATAGTTCTCTGCTGGAAATGGTTCGTCTGTTCGTTAGTCTGTGTATCCTACACTGTAAATCTGATTATTAAGCTGTGAATGTAAAATATTTCACTGCTAATGCTTGCTTGTGATATTCTCTGATTTTCGGTGTTATTTGCAACATGTTGGAGTTTATTTGAAGTTGGCTACTGTTTAGACAAACTTCTATCGGCATCCACAAATCTTCGTATTTCTCTTCCACGAAGGCATCCGTCGTAACTTTCATCTTTAATCGATCATGAATCTCATTTAAAAAAAAAAATCAACCTAAGTCTTGTATTCACCATAGAGTCGATCGTCAATGGCAGCACAATCAGAACAACAGTCTTATTTGTGCTGACCACTCCTGATAATGAAGACTTCTGACAACAGAATTGTGTCTTCTGGCGTGGTTTAGCCTAGGCAAGGCTACATAACTCATTAAGGCTCGGCCTCGCGATTTCGATATTACTACATACACATTTGTGGAGTATAGAAGAGGCATGTCACAGAGATTTAAAGAATCTGCTAAGAATTCTCTTTAATCAAGTAAATTGAAATTTGCCAGATTAATACTAATTTATTTTAGAAATGATGAATTATTAAGGGTAGCAGACTAACATCTAACAACTAGTGACTACCTAAAGCTGATACAAATTCAAGCTTAATTAACAGAAAATTCTGAAAAATGTGAGAACATTGCAAACTATCTCAAGCATTACCCTAATCACTGGAAAATTCATCAGTTATAACATCTTCACCGGAATCTGTTTGAGCACGTGCATCCTCCTCATACCCCCACCTTGTTCTTAAGCTCTTTCGAGTTGGCTTTGTTTTCATCTCCCTAAGCATATCAACTAGCCCGGAAAGAGCAATGTCAGCACTGTCGCTTCTTATGAGCTCCTCGGCAACTTGAGCAGGAGTCGCGTTAGTCGATGCAAGTAGCTCGCCAATTTCGCCATAAAGGTGATGCTCATCTCCCTCTAGATTAAGGTAATTTGAAGCAAGGACCTTGAAGCCTGATTTGGTCAGATATGACATGTGAATGTGCATGTCCATACGTCCTGGTCGAAGTAACGCAGGATCGAGCTTGTCCTTGTGATTTGTGGTGAATATGAAGATCCGTTCATCGCCGCAGGAGGACCACAACCCATCAATGAAGTTCAGTAACCCTGATAGGGATATCTGCAATTAGCAGGTAAGTGTCACAACTGTCCATGACAGAGATAGAAAATGCAATTTCACAGATTCAGTAAAGACAACAGACCAATCAAATGCTTTTTTTTTATGAAAATGTATCAATTTCAAATAAGGTCACTGTCTATTGCAGTGCATAACCATAAGATAATTACATGTATCTATCTTGTTGTGAAGTTAGAATTCTTAAGCTAATTGTCATTTCCGGTTTGCAAGAATTCGAGCCAGATCAGGTAGGTCAAGTCATTTCAAGTTCGGTTCATTTTCAGTTCTATTATTTTCAAGTTCTTTATGAATAATAGTCAGTTTGTAGCAATAAAACTTGCGGGCCGGGACATTTGGTTCAGGTTAATTCGGGTTACGGGCCATACTCATATGCTCATTTTGGGTGTCGGGTTGGGTCAATCAGGCCGGGTCAATTTTGCCAGGTCTAAATTGAATGGCATGCCTGTCAAAGGAGAATATAATTATTAGTCTACTAATTGTGCATTTGTGCATACCTCGGAACCAATATCAGAGCCATTAGCATGTCCATCTTTCCCTTCCGCCATCTGGATTTGTCGATTAGCAAGGCCTAAGCTGCAGTCAATGTCTTCAATGACGAGAATCGACTTATTAGTAGTCGAAAGCAACAATCTCCGCAATGCAGAGTCATTAGGAACAGAGGAAAGCTGCAAATCAAAGATATCAAACTTGAGGTAATTAGCCATGGCAGCAATCAAGCTTGATTTCCCGGTTCCAGGTGGTCCATATAACAAATACCCTCTTTTCCATGCTCTACCAACCTTCCTATAAAATTCCTTCCTACTTATAAACCTATCTAAATCATCGGTTACTGCCCTTTTCGCCTCTGGCTCCATAGCCAATGCGTCGAATGTAAACGGGTGCTTGAATTTAACTGACCGCCAACCAACCGGTTTACCAAACCCGCTATCTAGACTGTACAATAACAAGTCCTTTTTCCACTCCGATAAATCATCATAAGCCTTAAGTATATGAGGTAGAAATGAGTCAAAGACCCGGTCTTTGTGATCCGGGTCAAAGCACAATTCAAAGTACTTGTTTGAAAATCTATCTCCTCCGTGTGACCGACTGTTGTCAACATCCGGTGCACCCTTGTAGTTGCGAGCATTATCGTCAATGAAGCTCCATTGAAGATTCAGTCCCTTAAATTCTTCAGAGTATTTTTCTCCTTGGGCTAACTTAAAAGATACATTATCCTTTTTAGTAAGCCGGCTAACTTTAAGTCGAGACGAAGTCGATTTGAGTTTGCTAGCAAGGTAAGCCTCACAAGCCTTGTAGACTTGGTTCATGGAGTCGTAATCGCCATCCTCGAATTGTTCGATGACAAGGGTGAATAATGTAGTGGAAGGGTTAGTCTTGGTGAACCAGTCTTCTAAACTAAGGGTAATGTAGTTGCGTACTTGTTGGGGAACAAATTGGTAGTAGAATTGTTGTACAAGTGTCAATAATGCTGTTAGTGAGGCATACACTGAGAATAATGTTGATGCTGAAAACATTTGTAAAGTTGATGATGCTCCTATAAATGGATTCATACTTAGCTTGCCAATTTTTCAGTTTTCTGATGTTTTGCTTAAATAATCTGCAAGGGGAAATTCAAAAAACCAAACATAATGTAAAAATTATTTTTGTGCTACTAAAACAACATATTAGGTGAAATTAGTAGATTCCTGCTTAAATAGTAGGTTGACCAATCGATCTACTAATTTCATATGTTTGGTTAATAGCATATTGGCCAGAAGTTACTGTTTTAGTATATTGTAATAGCATATTCAGAAGTTACTGTTTTAGCATATTGTAATAGCATATTCATTTTATACCTGAAAATGGTTGATTTGTCATATAATCTGCTAATTATCAAACACGTAATTCTGCTAATTTAATTTGATGGTCAAACCTGCTCCTATTGTCAATCGTATTCTGCTAACGCTATTTGTTATAGTAAATCTGCTTCTACTGTTTGTCAAACATGGTCTTAGACGGCCACTATCCATCAAATACATACTAAATCACATGACAAGTTGTATAGGAATTGTCAAAGCTTTAAGATTTAAGAATTGTCAAACATCGTCTTTGTTGATAGAGATTGTTTTCATTTCGGGTTTATAAGACGCTTCAGAACACTAAGTATAGAGTAAAATTTTCTAGAGTCTCGCACAATATGATATTGTGGTTAAATAAGATTAGGAAATAGTGAAATATAAAATAATTAAGTAACATATTCGGATTAGCCTATAAGTTGTCCAGTTATACTTCCTCCATTCAACTCCACTCTCCCACTTTCTTTTTTGTACACTATTTACAAGCGATCATATAATTGCAATTTTCTCTCAATATATAAGTAAAAAATATATTCATGTGTGATCTTGTTTGATTCGTCTTTACGAGTACATTATTAATATCTAACTTTTATAATTTTTGCAAACACGTAGCTAACGATATTTACCGTGCAAAACTCGTCTCGGCAAATGTGAAAAATGTTTTTGGTAGAGTGGAGTTGAATGGAGGAAGTATTAGCTAGGGATTAACATTTGCTGCTTCTTTTTTCCATGTAGGCAGAGATGCTCACATTATATTTAAAATAATATGGTGCTCCACAACAAGTCAACAACATAAAATACAATTACAATGGGTTCAAAGAAAGAGTCCATTTTCTTAGTTTGGATTAATTAATATTATTTTCTGAAAATTAAACTAACATTTGATTGTTTCTCCAAATAACATTTTTGTACTAAATATTTGAACACAATTTGTATAAAATATTTGAACATTATTACTATAGTAATGATTGAACACTACTACATTACTCCCTCCATTCAACTCCACACTACACATATCTTTTTTCACGTTTGTCAACGCGCGTTTTGCGTCGTAAATATAGTTCGCTACGTATTTGCAAAAATTATACGAGTTAGATATTTTTAATATACTCCTAAAGACGAATCAAACAAGATCCCACATGAATATATTTTCTCTTATGCATTAGCCGGAAATTGAAAGATTCTTCCGACTTGTGAATAGTGTCAAAAATAAAAACATGTAGTGTGAAGTTGAATGGAGGAAGTAGATTGTAAAACTAGTTGAATACAGCTATACAATACAGTAAAATTTGCGTAATATGTAAAATTCGTACGAAAAAACTAGAAAAATTCTAGGTTTTGGAGACCCCACTCCTCTCGAGCTATATATATCGTCTCCAATGTACCATACTACTAGTTAGTAGTTACTGCTTAACGACTAGACTAAGATTTTCATGGTACAGACGTACTACATATTTTGTTTTTGGATGAACAAATAAATGCAAGAATGTCATGCAAATACACAATGTTGATTGTTGAATCAAAATAATAATACTTAGAATAAATTTGACAAAAAATATAAAACATGTTAGGAAACTTACCTTTATTTTTGCAACTAGCTTCCCTTGCTTCAAAGTTTAACCTCTATATTTTGGTAGAGAAATAATGAGATTTGCTTGGTTACTCATATCTAGTTGCTTGACAAGTGTTGGTTAAATGAGTACCAATAGTTTATAATATAACTTAAAAAAGCAATAAAAAGACAAGGAAATAAAGCTAAATTTGGGTTAGTTGAATAAGGGAAAATTGGAATCTAATGTATGTCAGAAACAATATTATAATAATTATTTATTTTAAAAAAAAAAAAAAGTATGACAAAGACTTGAGGATACAAGGAAAGAAGGTAGAAAGTTGAGTGTAATTAATAGTATAACTTAGTTGGGATGGAAGCTTTCTAGTAACTTTATTCCTTTATTTCCTTGCATATTGTAAAGGGCATTTTATAATTTCTATAATGCTTACTTTATTACTAACTTTACAAATACACATATACAAGTAATTATTTAGCAAATAAAAGTTATATGTGGACCAATTAAATAATTAGGTATTTAGGTGATTAGGTGCATGTGTCGAATGGAAATGAGGTCTAGTAGCTTAAAGTATGGTTTGGGAATGTAGCAATGACGTATGTTGTAGTGTAAGTGTGTAAGTGTGTTAGTGTGTAAGTGCATGAGCCATGATGTATGAGTTGTTGTTAATAGGCCGACGCTAGCTATTGAGTAAGTGTGTAAGTGTGTAAGTGTGTAAGTGTGTAAGTGTGTTAGCTACGGAGTACAATTTGTTGTACTTAGATTTGTCGACTAACAAAAGTTGGAGGAGGAATTATGTAAGAAATAAGTCTGGTCGAAGACGTGACATATTTCGTTACAAGTTGAGAACAGGATAAATGAAATCTATTTAAAATGAAATGTAAGTTGAACAGTTTTCTAAGGTGTAACAATATGTTAGTATGAATGGTCACATTTGTCGATAAAATGATGACATTTAACCTATCTTCAGCTTATGACGAAAAGTGTTTGTTTTCAATGAAAATTGGTGTTATGTAAATAGTACGGGTTTAGGTGGGTACAAAACTACAAATGATAGGGAGGGTTACGCAATGGTGAATGACTTAAAGAGGTTCGATTTGAAAAGTCAGATTAAAGTTTAATCTTAAATGATTTGATTAAATTTTTTTTTGTAGTAAATGGTATTTAAACCTAGATATCCGGCAAAACAAATGAATTTGGGAGGTCTTGATTCTAAAAATCTTCAAAAAATGCTATTAGAGTACTTTAGGATGGGAGACTAGGCTTCTATATCAAAAGGTTGTTTGTTTTAAGAAGGTAACAAAATAGATTGAAATTTGATACTTGAATTGGGAAAAGTATATTAAGAACTATACTTATCAAAAGAGTCACTTAGGTGAGATTATTTGGAATTTGTAATATTAGGTTTAATATAGGCGGTCCAAGCAATAATTTCGGGTTATGCATTATTGTTACTTGGTCATTTTACGTTTGCATCATTTGGGTCAGGTCATTTTGGTCTAGACCATATTAGGTATGGATCGCTTAGAATCCACTTCATGAACCGGGTTAAATAGCATTTTATTGAGAGATAAGCAATAACTTAACGCTTCCGCAAACACAAAGACTCTACCTATAGTCTATTGTGTTTATCCATCACGATTGCTGTCATGAGACTACAAACGATTTCCTTATTACATTCGTTATTGCTTTCGTTTTATTTGAATAAATTATCACGTACTTTACAGACAAGTCAATTGAACAGTACGGCGGACTGTTCATTTTACAATCAATACTGATAATTTGATTTTAAGTTTCTTAAGCAACGAAATTTGTAAAAAGAGTACTCAATTCACCCCCTCACCCTTTTGAGTACCGGATCCATAAATTCAACAGATGGTATTGTTGCTTAAAAAAAAAATGTCTCAAAGCAAACTACAAGGTCTTGTAGCTTGCCATTGAAGTTGCTCTTATGTTAACCCGTTAGATTTACAAATAGCGTTTATTTTACTATGTGTACATTCATAGGTCGACCTCGTAATCTCGTTCCATAAGAATGTTAAATGTACAACTCCTATTATAATATGCGTATAATAGTTAATTACTACGGAGTACATATTAGCCTATAAAAGATTTTCAAATTTAAACCCGAATTTGGCTGTAAGAATTCTAGATCTCAATTTACATAATGTAAAGTGATCGATTACATTTTACGCACCCCCTAAATTGAGTTTTTAGAATCGCCACTAGTCGTCCATCCCTTTCCTTTCCTTTCCTTTCCTTTCCTCGCCTCTATCCCCTCTCCTTCATTATTCTCTTCAAATCCTATGTTTGTAAACTTAATTTTATCACTTTATCGGACATGTTGACTAAAAAATGAAAGTAAAACTAGACTAAATTTATAGTACACAAACTGAAGTAAAGTAGCATGAGCATGAATAAGAGTATAAGACTACTATTGTCCTACATAACAAAATAATTAACGGAACATTCACGCGGTAAACCCGATGTTTCACATTTTGCGCTACATACCCAATTTTTTTATCTAGAAAACTTTAAGAGGTCAAAATTCGTGTTTACGAGTTCAAAAAATGACGATTGTTTTTTTTTCAAATAGAACATCTTTCCGAGAACTAGAATTTGAAAAAGAAAAATTGTCGTGTTTGGAACTCGTGACAAACAAATATTGTTACTCAAGGTTTGTTCGTTAAAAAAACCGTTGACGTACAAAAACTCTTAGCCACATATTAAAATATGACAATTTTTTCCAAATCGTAGTTATCGGAAAAATGATTGATTGAAAAAAAAGTCGTTACTTTCTTAACTCGTAACCACGTGTTATGGACTCTTAAAGTTTTTCGAATAAAAACATTAAGTATTTCGTGTAAAGTGTGAAACGTTAAGGGTAATGCGTGAATTTTACGACCAAAAAGTTACAGCTAAAATGCTATTCCATAATAATGTGTCTTTTTAAAAAAAAAAAATAAGTTAAAAAATAAAATTGGTGTCACGTATCCCCAAAACCAAGATGTGACAATCCAACCCTTAATTTCTGGCATTGATTTTGAATGCTGAGGACCATCCAAGAGAATCTCCCTCAAAACCAAGGACAGGGGGTTGGACCATCCATGTCTTAAAACCTCTTATTTTTTGCTATTATTTATTCTTATAATATGTGATACTCTTTTAACTTATTAAGAAAAATCATAAAATCAAAATCATAAAATCACAAAAAAATAAAAATAAGACATAAAATTTTACATAATTAAATGAAAAACCGGATACCGGATATACAGTTTCCGGATATACGGAAAACCGGATATACGGTTTCCGGATATACGAAAAATCCGTATCGGATAAGGATACTCAAAATTGAGATTTTAAAAACTGGATATCCGATACGGTTTTAAAAACCGTATCGGATATCCGGTTTTGCTCACCCTAGTTGCTTGCATGAAAGTTCAACATAATTAATATATTGTCATTAAATAAATAAGATATCTGTCATAAGTGACGATCCATCTACAATATATTATGTACGATGTTCTTATTAATCTAACATATTTGTCGACGGTGATTGCCGATGCATTTATTTATTTATATTATAATCCATATATGTAAGAGTAACACAAATTCTCATTTAAGACGTCACCATCCGTCTAAAGTTTAAGACGAGTCAAATACATATTAAATCAGCTTACTTATTACCTAGAAAATACCAAATTTTTTGTATTTATTACTATCATACGGTGATGGAGCTAGGGGGCTAGCATGGTCGCTCGCCCCCTGACGGATGAGATTTTCGCAGTTTTAAGTTAAATTTTTTGAGCGTACATTATGGTAGTAGTCATTCGCTCCCCTTTAAATATTTTCGCCCCCCATAAATATTTTCGTCCCCCTAAGTTGAAATTTTGGCTCGGTCACTGCTATCAGATGATAGTATTTGACCCGTTTTAAATTTGAGACGGATTATACCCGTCATAAGCAAAACCGCAAGACTTACCGTAAGAGTTAAGAATCATTGTAAATTTGTAATATGAACAATATGCCGTTTATATAAAGGTATATAACACGTATTAAGCTATCTTTGGTCGACTCTTTTTATATTATAAGTTGAAAAAGAGATTAAAGAAAGACACGAGCAATAATATATCAGGGGATAAGAACTAGCAAATGGTTGGGTCTTTGATGTCGACTTGGGTAAATGGGTTGTCCTACTGGGCAACCTTTATTATAGTCCTTTACCACTTAGCCAATAATTTACCAAGATTGTTGTCCCTAAATCCTCATTACGACCTACCCTAGGTAGCACCAAAACGGATACGGACACGGACACGGACACGGACACGACACGGACACGTGATACGGCATCTCGTGAAATTTAGGACACGGGACACGGCATTTAAATTTAATAAAATATATATTTTATAGTTATAAATAACATACAATTTTATTTTTGTATTAGTATTTGATATTAAATGTAAATAATTGAGTGTAAAACTTGACTTTAACTATAATTTATTCTCATTTCCCACTCAAACTCATCTTCTAATCAATTTTCCCACCCAAACTCATCTTCTAATCAACCTCTTTTAGTCATTCAATCTCACGTTCCTTGTTTATAGGTGTCCGTGTGTCCGACACGGTGTCCGACACGGGACGGCTGGTTAGGAGAAGTGTCCGTGCTACCTAGGACCTACCTAGTCACATCTCCCAATTTTATTTACACAAATTCTCGCCGTTGTAAGTTGGACGACAATTACAATCCCGGTTTTAATTTACAACGGCCTTAACAAAATTATACTCGTGTTATTTATGGGAGTGGTACTCGACAGATTATTATTAGAAGAGGCAGATTGTAAATGACATTTTAGGTTAACAGGTTTGACTAATATATTTCAATTAGCAGATTTAGTAAGAGCATGTTTGACCTAGCTCTCTAAAAACAATTTCTATTTTTGAAAATCAACTTTTTTGTAAACTACTTCTTGGAAAATTAGTATGTGTTTGGCTACCATTTTACACAACTATTTCTCAAAAGGAGTTTTTTCTACCTAACAAAATGCAAAATAAAAATATTATGATTAAAGTATATCAAGATGGGTCTCTATTTATAGGGAATGAAAAAATATAAATGAAAATATATTTATTTTATTTTATTGAAATATTTATAACATACAAATTTATCATTTTGTATATTAGATATTATAAAAGAAGAAGTAAAAGTAGAAGCACCAAATTGATGCTTCTATTTTTTAGCACAAAAACTAGATTTTGAGCTTATTAAAAGTAGTTTTTAGCGGTAAAAAATGACTGTTTGACCTTGTTTAAGCTTTTAGTGACTACAAGCACTTCAAAAAATTAGGTCAAACACATACTAAGAGTGTTTGCTAATTCACTTATTATAATTTACTAAAGTGAATATGCTAGGGGGAGTAACATATTGTAAAACAGTAGATTGGAGCATATTAACAAGTTAAACATATTTACCAAACCCCCAAACAGCATATTGACAAGTCAAACATGCTAAATGTTCTTAATATGCTAAAAATTTGTCAATATTCTGTTTACCAAACAGGGCCTTAGTTGACGAGGGTTTCGAAAAAAAGCCACTATATTTCAGGTTAATTTTGAAGCGTGTTTCTATTAGCGTATTTTATTATGACATAGCATAATGAAGGTTGGTGGAATGGTGGTTGGTATGCTCTACTTTCTTTTTAGTGGCTTATTTAAAAGTTACATCGCATAAAAGTTACGGAGTAATTTACTTTTTTAACGGGCCTAACCTATCAATTTGTGGTGGCATGTTGATTGATCATAAATAAAAGCCATAGCAAAGAACATGTTAAAGCTACTAAAGAATAATAATGCTTAAATAAACCAAATGTTTTTAATTAGACTTGTTATTATGGTTTAGTTGCCAAAGCATTCAAAAAATATCGAGATCCAGTTTTGCATTACACATTGATGTTTTCGTCGAAAATTAAATCAAATAATTATTCCATCTAATATATATGGAGTAATATTTAAAACAAAACCCTAACCATTTCATCGATAATTTGTTACGCTATCCTTGTAACTCATTTGACACACTGAAAAAAAACACTTTTTTTTACTGTCGTCGAACTTTCTTAATTCCAATTCTTTTGCTCTTCTTCAATGGATCACTTCGTCTCTTCATACCGGCTTTCTTAATCTTTTGACATTGTTTCGACTTATTATTAAGCAAATCAATAACCTTAGAGAGGGCTAAGTCGACATCTTCATTCCTAATTAGCTCCTCGGCGATTTGGGCTGGTGTGACCTCTGTCGATTCGAGAAGTGCTTCGATCTCCTCAAACATGGGGTGGTCATGGTCCTCTGAGACGCCAAGGTAATTATTGACAAGGACCCTAAAACCCTTCATTGTTAAATAGGACATGTGAATGTGCACGTCCATGCGTCCCGGGCGCAATAGGGCTGGGTCGAGCCGCTCTTTATGGTTCGTCGTGAATATAATGATCCTCTCGAGTCCGCAACTTGACCATAGGCCATCGATGATGTTTAGTAGCCCGGAAAGTGATACCTAGATTAATAATCAATTCACACACATACTAGATCAACATACTCCGTATAAGTTATGTAGAGATTTATATATACTCAATCCCATCCAACAGGTTCTTCAGGTTTTTATTCTTTTGTAAGGAATATTTTAATGAAACGCAAATAATCTGTTGAATGGGAGAGAATATAACGTGATAGCTTCACAATGACTTTTGTAAAGTTAAGATTAAGAACCGGAACAACAACGAGAAATTCAAAAAAGACGAAGCACAAACCGCATTATCGGATTTAGCCTTTCCTTTTTTGCCTTTAACTTTAGGTTTTTTTCTAGAGTCATCATCGTCATCTTCATCGTCATCACTACTATCACTATCCTCACGCTGAATGGGATTAGACCTAGACAAGCCTATAGAGCAATCAATATCCTCAATAACCAGAATCGACTTATTTCGAGTCGCAAGCATCAATTTCCTCAATGTAGCATCGCATGGTACACTACCAAGCTGAAGATCATAGATACTAAACCTTAAGTAATTAGCCATAGCCGCGACTAAACTAGACTTTCCCGTCCCAGGCGGTCCATAAAGCAAGTATCCTCTTTTCCAAGCTTTACCAACCTTTTTGTAATACTCCTTCCGTCTTATAAACATGTCTAGGTCATCAATAATAGACGTTTTCAATTCCGGGTCTAATGCCAAAGAATCGAATGTGAATGGATGATCGAATTTGACTGAATTCCATGAACTATACCCTTCATAAGTATAAAGGTATATATCCTGCTTCATCTCCATCATTCGATCATAGTACTTAAGCAAAACTTTCGGAATATAGTCGTCGAGAATCACATTCTTATGAGGAAGGTCGAAAGTTAGCTCGAAAAACTTGTTTTCGCCAGCATAATCGACATCCTCGCCCTTATCGTTCTTACAACGAAAATTCCAAACTACATCGATTCCAAAGCTTTCCAAGGTTTCAACGTATGTCTCTCCTTGGATAAAGCGGTATGAAACATTGCTTTCATCTCGGCTTGTTCGGATGGCGCTAAGACGGGTGGCATTTGATCGAAGCTTAGTCGAGAGGTATTCTTGGCAAGCGTCGTATAGAAGGTTAGAGGTTTGATGGTAACTGTCTTTATCGTTCTCGTCGATGATAAGCGTAAACGAGTCTTCTGGAGGCGATTTGCTAAGCCATTGTTGGAGCTTGGTTGCGACGTAATTCCGGATTAATTGAGGAATAAATTGGGTGTAGGATTGTCGAGCTAGTGTGAGTATTGCAGTCGATGTGGTGTATGCTGTGAATAAAGACGCTGGTGTTATTGATGTAATCCGAGTTAGGTCCATGATTAAAATACCAAGTAATCCGTGATTAATCGCACGAGCTTTCAAACTAGTTGAATTGCTAAAACAAAAGTTTATGTTGAAGATTGATTTTGTGAATTTGGTATTGCTATTTGTATAAGGCAGATAGAGTCCTTTGCCAAAACAATACGTTTATACTTTGGAAATATATATTTCCATAAAACGATGTCGTTGAGATATAGAGTATATATGTTAAGATCTTTGGCTATATTCGTGGGAATTGTAAACTAAGGAAACAAATACTCCGTAGATAATATATTTTGGAAAGCTAAACATAAAAAAGATGGTTTTTCTTTGGGTAGAAAAACAAAAGATGAAATTTTGAAGGAAAATATTTTGGAAAGCCTTTTCTTTTGTTCGAGTAAAATTAATAATCA
>JAIUZE010042503.1:0-12746 GCA_022085475.1 Heliosperma pusillum | reverse complement strand
CGAGCTGCATCCAACAAGATGAAACTATTCCTTGCCTGATGTTCAATATCCATTAACCTAGTATTCCGTGGGTCACCATGAAGTTTAACTTGACACTCCTGGAGGACCTTAAAAGCAATATCTGCAATCCTCTCTATATCAGCATATAGATTCTTATTAAGAGCCTTGAACAGATACTTCATACCCTTCATCTTTTTCACCACTCTGAACATATGAGAGCCATAAACATACTGTTGCCGCCCATTCTTCAAAATACACAGGAATTCTTCAGCCATAATCCACATATTAAAGAATTTAAAAGGACGACTAGAAGAAGACTTAGTACTCCCATACTCAACAATACTAGGGCAATGGTCAAAATACCCTTCAGGAAAGAAATGAGCATAGTAATCATGCCAACTATTGCACCAACTATCATTAATAAAAACTCTGTCAATTCGACTAAACACCCTTGTATCACTTTGCTGCTTGTTGTTCCAAGTAAAGAAACATGAAGCAGGAGCATAGAGGTTGATATTTTGTTTAGTTTCTATCTAACATACATGAACAAGGCAGCCATTTATTTCCAAACAACCTAAGCATTCAAGTTCAGGAAGGCTGAACTACTCCCAAAAGTTCAGCAGAAAAGAGCCAACTTCAACTGATCATATCTGGCGTTTTACTTGCTCAATATTTATGTTCTTCATATGTATAAAATCTTGAAGATTTCCTCTTTTATATGGCTTTGGAATCAAAAACATTCATCAAGCAAATTTTTCACAATTGATCTTCAAAGACTGTCACGCAGAATGCAATGCTATTTTCCTGAAATGACTTGTCAGTGCTAAAATGTCCATAACTCAATATTTGATGGATATTTTGGTTGATTATTTTTGGAGGTGAAAGAGAACACCTTTAGCTTTCATTTGAATCATCATGGGCATTTATTATCCATCTGAGTAGGGAGATATGATTTTTCAAAGTTCATGCTGCTGCACAAGAAGACTGATGAGCATTCACTTCTGACCTGTACTTACTTAAAGGCTTATAACTGAAGTTCCAGGAACTGTTTTTGCATGATTCCAAATGGAGTAGGAATCTAACTCATATATCTTCAATTTGGCTACTCATGGGTCTCCTAACACTATCTGTGCAGACAATGAGAGCATCTGCAAGATGCCTCTGGAATCTGGAATGCTGTTGCACAGTTGTCAAGTGACCTGCTAGTACTCAAACCTCTGTATCTAGAGTTCAAGACATTATTTGGGGTTGATTCTTTTTTGACATGGAAGCTAACATCCATATCTTCAATATCACATATCATGAGTATCAATATCCATCCTGGGCTAAGAGTTATGAGGCCTGCAAGCCATGTCTGATTTCAAGATTGCTCTTGAAGCTGTTTTGGGCACCTGTTTTCAGCAAGATCCCCTTTTGTGTCATTCCAAATGCATTGGTTACATGTTCAAGAGTCCCAAGCCCTAATCCTACTACTTAAGAGCCTAAGGAAGAAGTTTGCGTAGGATCACTTCTTCTAATTATGGATAAAATGCAGGATGAAGACAAGTTCAAGCCACATGGGTCCAGGTGACAGCAAGTCAGCACCCATCTGTCCCAAGGCTGGTGTCTTTGCTCTAAATGGTTAGACAAATTTATGGGCTGTCTTGAAAGGCATCCTAAAACTTTGTCCTCAAGGCATGGAAGCAGCCAAGAACATATCCCAAGGTCTCACCATCAGAATTGACAAAGAAGCTAGAAAACAAACAAGGACAACTTTATTAGTTTATGCTTTATGCTTTTGTTGCTTAGTCAAATTTCTGTTTTGTATAGGCATCAAGGGCCACGAATTCTTGCACTTTAGGAGATGCATTTAGATCATTAGATGTGTATTTCATTGGTCTATATAAGCCATGCTTGTAACCTAAGAAAATCAGAATATGAATGAATGAAAAACAAGGAGTTCTTACTCTATTTCAGTTAACTTGTGCAAGTCTTGGTTAACACAAACCTCAAAAAACTTGTGCTAGTCTTAGTTTGTTGGCCTAAGCTTAATCCATTCACTTGTGCTAGTCTTAGTGAGTGAGTTGAGTTTAGGACTCACTGTTCTTAAACTGTCTGTGCTAGTCTTGACAGCCCAAGTTCAGGGTTTCTATCCTTTGGGTTTAAACATGAGAATTCACATCAACTTGTGCTTGACTTAGTTGTTGTTTATCCTCTACCCTATCCTTTACTTATTTGTTACAAAAACCAGAAAACTATCCCACAAAAATAGCCTTGTTTTGATATATTTTACTGCTGCATTTTCTTTACAATCCTTGGGTTGTTGTGTGAACATTGAGTCCTTTGCAAAACACCATTGACCCCTAGGTTGGTGTTCCAAAAGCACCAGTAGATTTCATCTCATGAAGTTCACATAAACTGACATCATTCTGAAAATGAGCCATTTCACTGTCCTTAACAATCTGACCAATCCTTTCATTTGGATATAAGACATTATTGAAATCCCCAAGCACACACCAAGGATCACACATAAACAATCTATGGAGTTTCTCCCAAAGATCCCTTATTTCTTCAATATTATTGAACTCATAAACAAAGGTTATGTAGAAAGTCTGATCAGTCACACAATCAGAAACCTTCAAGTGAATATATTAGGCATCAATCTCCAATACATCCACATTAACATTATTACTCTTCCAAATCACCCAGATTCTAGCATTAGTATGATACCCAGCATTATGACATAGAGACCAACTAGGACAAAAATTAGACGCAATTTTATTCAGACAACCAGGTTTCACTCTGGTCTTAAGGAGCCCAAATAGTTCAACAGCATGATGATGTAGGAACCACATAACATCTTTTTGTTTTTTTTAACACTATTCCGACCCCTTATGTTCCAAGCTCCAAACTTAGTCATAAGGTGAGGATGATTCAGTCCTACCCCCTTTATCCACCAGTTCAGCACATCCAGATAATGTAGCATTAAAGTTCATCATGAAATTAACCTCCTTATCCTAAGGTAATCTTGACTCATATCTAGTAAGCTTAGAAATTACTCGAGCCGGTGTAAAATTCAAACATCGACCAACATGGAGAGTGGTGGTATTGGAGTAACATTACTCATAGTGCTCAAGCTTCCCTGATTCCCCCCAGCATTAGGATCAGCTGCATTTTTCGTGATAATCAAGGAAGGGAACTCTCTAGGGTCTAGCTGTGACACCCGTGGAACCACTTTCCTTTGCCAGGCCTGTTTATTCACAACTGGTTGGCTAGGTTGCTTCCTCCCCCCAATTCCTCTCCTGCACACTTCCTCACGATGGCCAACCCCTTTGCAGTTCTTACAAATGATTGGAATCCAATCATACTCAATTCTGACACAAATCTCATTACATTACTCATCTTGGAAATAAATGTTGTCCGGAAATTCTTGATCAATATCCACCTCCACCATAATTCAAGCATAACCCAGATAAGCCCGACTGAGGTAATAGCATCAATACTCAAGAAAGTGCCAATTAGAGCAGCCAACTTCTCAAGACACTTATTACCCCATAATTTCAGATCTAAACCAACTAATTTGACCCACATAGGAACCCTCTTCACAGAAACCTTAGTAATCTAGACATTAGGATCCCAAGGACGCAAATTAAGTGGTTTACCATCAAATAGAGCCATTCCACGATCCAAGACAAGATTTTTATGCTCCATAGTTGCAAAACGAACAACAAACACCATTTGGGAGGAAAGATAAACTTGGCAAAAATAAAGGCAACAAAGATAAACTCGGCAAAAATAAACTCGACAAAAATAAAGGCAACATTATACGTGCGAATATGTTTAGCAAAAGGAAGATGGATCATAATTTAATTGATATACCATTTAAAGGTCCTCGTCAATTTACGTGGTGTAATATTAGGAAAGGTATTTACCGGGTTTATGAAAGAATAGATAAGGCTTATGGATCAAAACATTGGCTATCTTACTTCCCAAAGTCAGGTGTAAAACACTATTCAATTCAGATTTCAGACCATGCGCCAATTGAGTTAGATCTAAAACTCACGAACTCTCAAAGCAAGAGATCGTATAAAATAGAATCATGGAGTTTAGAAGATGAAAGTTGCTTAGCATTAATCAAGGAGAATTGGTCGTTCTATATAGAAGGATCACCGCAATATCGTCTAGCAAGAAAGCTCTCAAATATTATAAGTAAAATAAAGTAGTGGTCTTTAGATAGGAAAGAGTTATGGAATGTAAAATGGGAGGATTTTGATGAGAAATTAGAAGTAGCAATGGACTCCACTATATCATCGGGATGTGAATCGTATCATAAAAAGGTTAATTTGGAAGTGACTGAATTCGCGAAAGCAACGGGGAAAATTTAAAGGGTTATTTAACGGGAATAATCCATCCTATACCCCTTCTTCTCATTTTAATTCATCCTATACTTTAACCCTTATTAATCTGAACTATACACTCATTTATCTTTCACTAAACTAAGCCGAGTTTTTACCTACTACAACATGTTTCTTTTCAGGTCACAGCTATGGCCCAATTTTTTTTGTAGTTCTTCAGCACTAATCTTAGCTAATATTCATCTTCATAATTTTGAATCTTCAATTACTCCCAAATTAAAATAAAACCCAGAAAATCATTCTTCATTTAATCACTCTAACCTCAAATTTAATCAACAACCCAGTAAAACTCACTAATTAAATAACCGAATCACACAACATACCATCTTCTTCTTCTTCTTCTTCTCAAAACCCCTAATTTACATTCACCATTAAAATACTCTTTCCTTATACTATTTTCCTCCCTAATCATCCAAATATAAAGTCAAACAAATTAACTTCTTGAGAAACCATTGAGAACTCAAAACTTGTAGTGTTGGCGTCAATTCTCAACGACATGTTGATGAAGATAAAATTAAAGATACCTCTTTTCTCTCCCTTCCAATTGACACTGTAAGTCTGTAATTACTAATTACACATAATACTTAATGATTTTTATTTTCTTTTTTTGTTACATTGTGAATGAGAGAAAGGGGATGACGAGGTTGCAGACGGTTGAGATGCGGCAGAGGAGTTGGAGCGGTGAGAGGGGTGGCGAGGCAGGAGAGTGTGAGGGTAATGTCGGATGAGACATGTGAGAACGGTTGAATGTGTAATGTCGAATGTGGAATAATATTTGAGACTGTGAGATATTTTGAGATGTGTAATGTCAGATGTGGGATAAGATGTGAAACTCTGAGGGTGATATTTGGAGATGTGTTGTTTTGTTATATGAATATATGATGATGATGATGATGGAAAACCATGAAGTAAGGAGAAAGAACAATGGAGAGAGTGACAGATAGTGAAAATATAAGAAAAGGGTAACCTGTTTAACATGTTGCTCTTCCAATATGGCAAAATGAGAAACATGGGTGCATGGTTCAGATTAATATAGGTTAAAGTATAGGATAGATTAAAATGAGAAGGAGGGACATAAATTGGATTATTCTCATTAAATAACCCAAAATTAAATAGCATATTGAAGGAGATACTTGTACTAAATACTTCTTTAAGAGGGTTAAAGGCGGAGCAGGGAGAAATTTTATCTGTGGAATTAAGGATGGTAATGGAGAATGGACTTATGATCGTGATGGCATTGGAAATTTATTTCAGATTCATTTCTATGCTTTATTTAATCCGGAAATTCATTAGAATAGTAGATCTTCATACTTAACCGGAGATTTGCTATTTACAAGGAAGTTAAATCCAGAATAAAAGAGGACGACAAGTACCATCTCAGCAAATCTTTTTTGAGAAAGGAAGTCCGTAAGGCTGTTTTTCAACTCGGTGCTCTTAAATCACCTGGATCGGATGGCTTTCCAGCACTATTCTATCAAAGATGCTGGCACACTATAAAGCATGATGTTACCAAAGCGGCGCTTGCAATTCTAAATGGTGGACATGTTCTCTCAGAACTTAATCGCACTTTCATAGTGTTTATCCCTAAATGCACTTCCCCTCAAAAGGTTGAAGACTATAGGCCAATCAGCTTGTGCAATGTTTGTGACACCCTCAAATTTGCGGAAAGAAAAAAAATATTTTAAATACATAAAAGATATGAATACAATACGAAGGTGTCATTACATAATAAAAAGGTTCCTTACAATACGGAAATAAAATTCTACAAAAGAAATATACAAGACGGGAGACATATCTCCCGTATAAATACGGAAATAAACTAGTGTATAATAATATACAAACTATGAACCGAATATCGGTCCAAGGTAATACTTCACTCGCTAGCTCGTCCATGTACCCAAAATATGCAACACCACCTGTTCGACCGCATTAAATATAAACACGGAAGCCACAGTCAGTGGGGAGTAACTCCGAGTTCTCCCAGCCACGAAATGTCGAGTTTAATGAAACATGAAAAACATAAAAGCAATGTATATCTAAAATACAAAACCTTAACATATATGATATGGTTTTCATGTCATGAAACAGTTAACTAACATATAACCTATCATATGAAAGCTATCATGTGAGACCGATAATAAAATATAACAAGAGGTAGGGAAGCTGGTATGCTAGCTCAGAGGTCACCCTGTAACGTGGCCATGATACCACTCAAACCCTAATCAACACGTAATCATGTGAATCAGTTAACAACCGTTAATCCAAACTCTATCAATCCTAGCCGGCTTGCATCTCACCTTCTAGAACTCATAGAATCATACAAACATGAAAGACCAATACTTCTACAACCAGGCATAAGTTCTTAGAACCGTCAATAGTCATCTGTAACTCGAGGCTATACCACAAGGTAGGAAAACATCCTAGTCCTAGACTGATCAGACCTAGCGACAACAGCTATTCCGTTCCCCGTCCCATGACATAACCGTCTAGGAGAAACTCTACTAGGCGACCCCCTAAGCAGAGATGGCTAGTACTTAAGCTGACTCCAGTCCCAAAACGGATCAGGCAGCCATGCCCCGACTTGGATATAGACCCACCAAGCCGAGACACAAAAGCTATCAAGCTGTGAACTATATACTCGTTAAAGATAGTACGGGCCTATCAATGTCATGGTCCAAGCTACTCATTTAGAATTAGAATGGTCAAGACGCCATATATCCATAATTCTCTATGGGTACTTAGTCAACACGACACCAACCATATTATAAATCAGTCACGGGAAAACATCCTATCATGTGACTAATTGCATATCAATAATAATCAAATATCATATCGCCTCATATCTACTAAGGCGAATTCATAATTAAATACAACCTTACTTGAAGACAAATCCCCGACCCGAGTCCCGCGACGGGTCATCAGTCAAATCGGGGCTGACTAGATCTTGTGGTTCCAAACCCGTTGGCTCAAACAGGACTAGAAGCAGAGTCTTTATCAACTAACATAAAATCAACAGATCATTACATGTTATTTGATTTAATACTTCAACATGTGGAATTTATCATATTATAACCCAAAACCCGCTTGACCAAATGATTTCAAGTAAACTAAATCTAGTATTATTAATTCTAACATTGAGAGGAGAAAATAATAATTTTATGAAAACCTTTTTAATTAAATATTTACTTATTAATATTTCCCGCTTGCTAAATATTACAAAACACGATAAAAATGACGATAACTCAAAAACCGACACGAGTCCCAAGGTGGGACCCACGGGCTGAAATGGGCCGGACCCAATATGGGCCTGGATGGGCCCACGGGCTGTTTTGGCTGAAAAATGGCAGATTTTTACACTTTCATTAAAACCGTTTCTTAATAATTCCCGCATGCTTTAACGTACTTAAAACCCGTCAAAACAACAACCAATCAATCAAACATCGACACAACCCAAAGACCAAAACCCGGACCCACCTTGACCAACCCCAGACCGGGTCTGAACCGGCCTGGACCGGTCTGGTTTGGACCCGGTTCTTGCCCCTTTCTCGGTTCAATCATCAAACACACCAAATCAATTCCAAACTTGTTTTTAATCATCAAACAACCATTTTAACAATCTTCCACACAAAATCATAACTTATTAAAATCATCAAAATTTGTCAAGAACACTATACTTGTTAAAATTTCATAAACAACATAAAAATCATAACTTGTTAAAAATCATCAAAAATTCATCAAGAACAACAAACTTGTTAAAATTTCCTAAACCACATAAAAATCATAACTTAGTAAAATCATTAAAATTCTTCAAGAACACTAAATCATCATAAAATTTCCTACAACTTTAAAAAAAATTCAAGAACACTAAATCATCATAAAAGTTCATACAATCATAAAATCATCAAGAATCATCAAACATCACAAAAATTCCATAATTCATAAAAACATGAACCAAAATTAAAGATGAACCAAAATCCAAATAAATAAAACTAAAGACTATATTACTAGCTAAAATCATAATTACTATAACATGAGCATAAACTAAAACCTAAGATATGTGACATTATTTCGTCGAGTAAATCGGAATCGTTACCTTAGCTAGCAAAATCCACTTAGCACAAAATATAAGAAAATATAAATAAGAAAACCCTTCTACTAGTCTTCACCCAAAATATAAGAGTCCCCAAATTCGTCTTCAAACTCTTCTCCTATAAGAAATAACAAGAAAAACAATTATTAGAACTTAAACTAAATTTTCCATAATTAAATGATGAAAACGATCTTGACGGAATTGAAAATAAACCGTACTAGAAGATGAGGAGCGAAGAGGAGAGTCTAGAAATATAAATTAGGAAGGATTTAATTAAGAAACGAAGGATTTATGGAGGTTTTGATCAAGAACGATGAAGAACGGTTGATGAACGATGAAGAACGCGAAGAACGATTAAATAAAGTGATGTTTTGATCTTTATTTGATTTGTTGAAAGATGAAAAGTTGTTGGTGAGTCATATGGGTGGATGTGTGCCGTGTGTTTATAGACACATAAAGGTGTCGAGTTTTGAAATTGTTGTTCCGTAATTGACTCGCGTTTAATAATTGTTTTACGGTAAACGATTAAATATAATTTACGATAAAGTTAATATCAAGATATTATGAGATTAAAATGTAAAATAATGAAAATATCAAGGCTTAAGAGTGGGTAAGTGTGCCGTGTGGAATTGTGCTTGTCGGGTCCGATTTCGAGCGTTTTGCGTAATTTTCGTTAACTGATCGATAAAGCGAATAGTGAACTAGATATTATGATATATTAATCAAAAGTAATGAAAATATCAAAGTCTATTAGAGGAGGGAAAAAGGAGAGGAGAGCCGTGTGGTATGGTGAGACAACGGGTCTGTTTTTGCTCGATTTGCGTAATCTCCGTTGACGGATCGATAAAGTAACAAATATCTAAGATATTTGTATTATTTTAATCGAATAAATTAAAATATCCAATCGTGAGTGGAAAACGATGACATGGCCGCGTGACTCATGCCAAAGTCGAGTTTCGATTTTGTTGCGCGCTTTACGATGCGTCGGGAATAGTTAAATGACGATTGGTTAAAAACCGTAAAAGTTATTCTTTAAATTCCAAATAAATTCAAAATAATTATATTAAATTATGATAAATCTTTATAAATCTAAATAAACAAGAAATCAAAAAATATTATTTTTTAAATAAAATTTGGTCTTCATACTTATGAGACGAGTCGGGAAAGTAACGAAAAGTCAAAGCGACTAAAAGTCGGGAAAAAGTTCCAAAAATGGCTAAACGTTCGAAAAGTTAAAGACGGGACTTAAAATAAATAAAAAAATAAATGACGATTTTAAAAGTCAAGTAAAAAGTCAAAGACGATTAAAAGTCACGAAAAGTCAAAGATGACCCAAAAACGGTCTTTTCATGAAATCCCTCAAAAACTCCAAATACGAACGCGGAATTTCAAAATACGACTCCGAACAAAATTTCCTATTTTAAAAACTTAAGTTCTACTGAAAAGTATCCATCAGCTATTGCTTAAGCAAATTGGGTACTTTTCGGGTTGTTACAATCACCCCTCCTTTTAAAAAGTTTCGTCCTCGAAACTTAGAAGAAGGAACGTAACATATATGTAGGTCTATTTCAAAACTGTTAAAAATATATTTGTAATAAAATACGGGGTTTTATCTACGGAACGGCAGGTTCTCGTCAGCATCAAGAATATCGATAGAAGGTACGTAATCTTCGAACGGTTAAATCGAATAAAAAGAGGAAAGAAAGAAGAAAATTTACCTCAAGCAAAGAGCTCGGGGTATTTAGCTATCATTTTAGCTTCGGGTTCCCAAGATTTCTGATCGACGTTTCCACAACGCCACAAGGATCGAACTAAAGGCACACCTTGTTTCGTCTAGTTGTTTGTTAGCCTTTCAAGTATACGAACGGCCTTTTCCAAAGCCAAATGAGGTTCCAAGTCCAAACATTCTTCTGAATAATTATGACTCGGGATCACTGAATTACTTCTTCAATTGCGAAACAGGAACACATCATGAACTTTGCTAAGTTAGGAGGCAATTCAGACGATAAGCAACAGACCAAACTCTGAGCACACGAAACGTCCAATATATTTAGGAATCAACTTTACTGCACTCCAAACCGTTCACTCCCTTCATAGGGTGACAATTTAGAATACCACGGTCCTCCACATCAAATTCAAGCGGGTCGCGACGAACATCGGCATAGGATTTCGGTTATCGGGAGCGGCTTTATTCCGTTCCGATGACTGAACCTTGATCGATCGTTTTCAGTAACAGTCGGGGACTCAAATATGATCCTCTTGCACTTGATCCCAACAAACCGGACTACGACATTTCCTACCGTATAAAGCCTCATATGGTGACATCTTGATAGAAGCATGATAACTGTTGTTATAAGAAAATTCCACCAAAGGCAAACACTTCTCCCAAGATGTATGAAAGTCTAAAGCACAAGCACGAAGAAGATCTTCCAAAGTATGGATCGTCCTCTCGGTCTGACCATCAGTAGCGGCATGAAAAGCTGTGCTCATCAACAATTTACTACCCATGGCTTCTTGTAAGGCTGTCCAGAATCGGGAACAGAATCTCGGATCACGATCTGAAACTATATCTTTAGGAACTCCATGGTAGCGTACTATCTCTTTCACATAGGCATCTGCTAAAACATCTATCTTCCAAGTCTCTTTGATAGGCACAAATCTGGCACACTTGGTTAGACGGTCTACAATAACCCAGATGGCATCCTTTCCACTAGAAGTCCTAGGTAAAGCCATCACGAAGTCCATAGAAATAGACTCCCACTTCCACATAGGAATTTCCAAAGGTTGCAGTAAACCTCCGGGTCTTTGATGTTCAATCTTCACCTTCTGACAAGTAAGAAATCTACTAACATACTCCTTTACTTCAATCTTATACTCGGCCCACAGAATTGCGGGGCTCAAACTTTATACATTTTGATAGCACCAGGATGGCTAGAATAAGGAGAAAGGTGAGCTTCATCAAGAATTATCTTCCTCAACTCAGCACTTCTCGGAACATACATTCGACCATGGTAACGAAGGTAGCCATCATTATCTACCACACAATCCTTTGCTTGCCCAAGTGATATCTTTGCTCGAATGGCGATAAAAGGAGCATCCTCCGGTAAACAAGTACGAATCTCTCGATAAAAATCAGGTTCCGCTGTCAAAGCACCAAGATAATCAAATCCTTTCCCAACAAACTGTATCTGAAGCTTCTGAAATTCGGTTACTAGTTCATCGGGTAAGGTACCAAGAGCATTTAATGAATGACTGGTCTTTCTACTCAAAGCATCTGCCACAACATTTGCTTTTCCCTCGTGATAAATCAACTCAGCATCATAATCATTCACCAACTCTAACCATCTCCTCTGCCTCATGTTCAACTCTTTCTGAGTAAAAATACACCTCAAGCTCTTATGATCAGTATATATTCGACAATGAACTCCGATAAGATAATGTCTCCAAGTCTTCAAGGCATGTACTACAGCTGCTAACTCAAGATCATGAGTCGGATAATTCACTTCATGAACCCTGAGTTGTCGAGAAGCATAAGCAATAACCTTTCTATTCTGCATCAAGACACATCCCAAACCATGCTTTGAAGCATCACAATATACATCATACTCAGCTTCATCATCTGGTAATGTTAAAACCGGTGCAGTAGTCAATCTCTTCTTCAATTCCAAAAAGGCAATTTCACATTCATCGGTCCAAACATACTTTGCTTCCTTCTTTAGCAATTGTGTCATCGGTCTAGCTAATTTGGAGAAATCTTTCACAAACCGACGATAATAGCCTGCTAAACCAAGGAAACTCCGGATTTCGGACACATTTTTCGGACTTTTCCAATCTACAACTGCCTCAATTTTCGCGGGATCGACCATAACACCGTCTTTGGAAATGACATGACCAAGGAAAGATACCTCGGCCAACCAGAATTCACATTTGGAGAACTTAGCATACCACTTTTGGCGTCGAAGAACACCCAAAATGGTTCGAAGATGAATAGCATGTTCTTCCTTAGATTTTGAAAAGATCAGAATGTCATCAAGGAATACCACCACACATTTATCAAGATACTCCCGGAAGGTACGATTCATCTGATCCATGAATATAGCTGGAGCGTTAGTCAAACCGAATGGCATCACATTGAATTCGAAATGACCATACCTCGAGCTGAAAGCAGTCTTCGGAATATCTGCTTCCCGAACGGGAATCTGATGATAACTCGATCTAAGATCAATTTTGAGAAAGAGAAGGCACCCGTAACTGGTCACAAA
>JAIUZE010042482.1:0-16147 GCA_022085475.1 Heliosperma pusillum | reverse complement strand
ATTTTTTACCACTGTAGTTCCTCATTTCTTCGGGACTACCTGAACTGGACTCACCCATTTAGAATGACCAACAGAATAAATAATACCTACATCTAGCAATTTGATTACCTCTGCCATCACAACATCCTGCATTTTCGAATTCAACTTACGCTGACCTTGTCTTCATGGCTTATTGCCTTCCTCTAACTCAATCCTGTGCATAAAAATGTCAGGATCGATTCCTTTCAGGTCATCCAAACTGTAACCCAAAGCCTTCCTGTTCTTTTTATGAATATCCAACAAAGCAGTTAGTTGGTTATTATCAAACTTAGCACTAACAATGACTGGGTATTGCTTAGAATCATCTAAAAACATATACTTAAGATGAGAAGGAAGAGGTTTAAGTTCAGGTGTTTTTACCTCTACAACATAAGGAGTATCTACCAACCTTTTCACCGTTTCTCCTTCAGCATTTGTGAGATCACGACATTCTAAAGCGTCTTCTAGCATCCCCAACACAGCGTCATTGTTCTCCGGGTTATCTGCACATGCATCCAAAATCATCAAAGCCTCTAACGGGTCCCTAATCAGGGAACCCGACCAAACATAAAAAACTGAGTGATCAATTATATCAATAGCATAACAAGTGTCCTCTATCATAGGTTTGGCAAGGGTATTTGTCAGATTAAACGTCACTTTATTACCCCCTACCTCAAGAGTCAAGTGTCCATGCTTGACATCAATAATAGCTCCTACTGTATGTAAAAATGGCTTCCTTAAAATTATGGGAATCTGGGTATATTCGGCCATATCTAACACAATAAATTCTACAGGTATAAAGAATTTACCTATTTTAACAGGAACATCCTCTAAAACACCTAGGGGTCGTTTAACTGCTCGGTCAGCCATTTGTAAATTAATGTTGGTAACTTTGAGGTCTCCCATTGAGTTTCTCGCAAACTGAATAGGGCATCACACTAACGTTTGCACTCAAATCACATAAAGCTTTATCGATCACATGGGTGCCTATAGTGCAAGGAATTGAAAAACTACCTGGATCCTTTAATTTGGGTGCAGACTTGCTTTGTAGGAGTGCACTACACTCTTCTGTAAAAGCAATGGTCTCTATTTCATTGAAACTTCTCTTACGAGTCAAAATATCTTTCATAAATTTTGTGTAAGAAGGAACTTGGGAAATTAACTCAGTAAATGATACAGTTACCTGAAGATTTTTGACTACCTCCATGAATTTACCGAATTGCTGCTCGATCTTTGTGTTCTTTAATCGTCCCGGAAATGGAACCTTGATAACAATTGGCGGATCAGAAGTTTTGTTCTTCTTTTGGGCAGAATTGGACGTCTTATGCTCGATCTTTGTGTTCTTTAATCGTCCGGAAATGGAACCTTGATAACAATTGGCGGATCAACAATTTTGTTCTTCTTTTGGGCAGAATTGGATGTCTTATCAGCAGTAGTAGATGTCCCATTAGAAGCTGTAACAAATCAGCGTCGTCAACATGCGAAATAGTCGATCGACCATTTAGACCAGTTCATTTGTCGATCGACTTTTCTCATCCAATTCAGCCCCAGCTTCAGAAATTTTAGTCGATCGACTATGTGATATTTTCTGTTGGACTTAATTTATAGTTTTGATAATTACATGTGCTTACTTGATAATGTGCTTTACTCGATATATCATATGCGTATAATTGTGTGCTTTAGTCTTATTATAGCTAGCAACAATTATGAGAAGAAAGATCAAAGTTATAAGAACTTCGGGCATAACTTTGACAAGTTCTGTGAGACAAAGTTATAACAACTTCAGGAATAACTTTGGAAGGTTATTACATGAAAGTTATAGTTACTCAGTCATAATTTTAAAGAAAATCGCTTCAAGCAAGATCTACCTCAAATAGCACAAGACTCAAGATGGAGAGTCTTTGTGATCAAGATGAAGAGATAATCCGTATACTGAAGATCTTTGTGAAGATTAGATAGTATAGGTCGTCATTCGGTAACTATTCCACTCGAGAGGTTTTATGTTCAAAGTTATAGCTTTAGTCTATAACTTTGGATGATAAATGTTGATCCATGATTTTGGAAATAAAATGTTTTTAAATGTTTTCAAAAGTGAAAGAGTATTTTTATATTTATCAAAAGTTTTAATAGAGAATACATTTATGAGATTTTATTGGTTAGTAATACAACTTATGGGTTGTCATGCTACCTAGGGTTTCTAATATATTCTATCTTAATTTGTTGTTAACCTAATAAGCCCACCTAGGGTTTGAGCCATCTAGGGTTTCGTGTAAACCAAGGGATTGTGCCACCTAGGGTTGCGTGCCTCCTAGGGTTTCGTGAGACTAGGGATTTCGGCCTCCTTGTGTTGTTTCCCTTGTTTACCTAATCTAGGATTCTACTATATCTTTACAACAATATTTTGAGATATAAAGATAAATATATTTCTATAAGATAAACCAAATAATATTTTGAGATAAAGATATTTCTAAAAGATAAGCAAATATTATTTTATGATATTAAGGATAAATATCTTTCTTAAATATTAAGCTAGGGTTTTAGGTCTACTATACTTCTATTACTATAAATACTCCTTCACATATTATTTTGAAACACACGAAATATATACGAGTACAACACGACACACACATACTTGAGAGTACTTTCCAAAATCGTTTTAAAGCAAACCTTTGAGCAAAATATTTATTATTTTTAGTGTTTGTTTTTCAAAAGAGTCGTGCATCAATTATTATCAATCGCTTGCGTGAGATACGTTATTGGATAATAGTACATCATTATAAGCTTAGAATTCTTTAACGGGAATCTGTGTGAGTTATATTGTACTTTCTTATTAACGTAAGATAGTATAGAGTATTTAGCGATACTCACCTTGACTTATAATCATAGTGTTGATTATACGAGTGGGTTGATAATTTTTGTAATCCGTAGAAAGGTACTAAGAATTATTAATCGAGAATCTGGCTCAACTCCAGATTTTGAACAACCATTAACCATTTGAAGTGCTTCAAGGTTAAGGCTTCATGGTTGGAGACAATATTATCTAGCCCCTTTGTTGCTTTCTGGTAATAAGGTTTCAGAAGTGAAGGGGAAAGAGATTAGATAAGGACGTGGAAGGGGTAGGTAAAGTAAGAGAAGGACAAAAGAGGAGGCGGGGGAGGATGACGAAAGGAATGGTGTATAAATTGCAAAAACAATGATTCTTTGGGCTGTGTAACTTAGATTAGTGTGAATATACTTGAGGAATACACTATAGTCTCGTAAATATCATAAACAATGATTCTTTATTCATTTGGTGTAGGTTCCACCCCTTCTCATTATGACATAAAGCCCACTGATAAGCTGGCGGGCTTCGCCACCCAGTTAAGAGGGTATCTTCTAATAAGTAGAATAAGGCCATGTTCTTTTGGACTTAAAGTCACCCCCTTAAAGTTCAATTCAAATTCTATAAGTTCAGTTCACAAAAGTTTAGCAAAATTAAGTTTAGTTCAGTTCAGTTCAGCTCCAATAAATTCAGTTCAGTTCAGCTCCTATAAGTTCAGTTCAGTTCAACTTCTATAAGTTCAGCTCCTATAAATTCAGGAAAATTAAGTTCAGTTTAGAAATTTTAACTTAACTTATATTAAATTATTTATGTAGACTTGTTAATAGCTTATTAATTAAAACTAATATGTTTTTTTTAAGACGATCCACCTTTATATATGAACTAACTTATTCATTTAATGCTTTTATTTGAGTTTTCTCTTCATATATTAGACCGTTTCACGTTTTTTATTGTTAAATTAATTAGTTATATAACATTCATTAATCTATGCCTTCAAGTTAAATTGATGATCGTTTTATAGTTATGAAAATGAAGACTCATATTAATCATCCTAAAATTTTGTAAATAACACTAATCTTTGGGTTTAATGTACAACTATATTTATTAGGACAAATATTTGGCAAGAAAGATGGAGATGGAGAAGAAAGAGACGAGGAAAAGGATAAAATGAAAATAGATGATTAAAAAAGATGTAATAAGTGAATAACATTATTTGTATAAAGAGAGAATTTTATTCTCTTATTTTGTATTTTACACCATATTTTTTTTGTCAATAATATCTTGAAAAAATAAAGATAGTAATAATAATAAAAATGTAACAACCCGGATTTCACAACAAAGGAAATGCATAATAATAAATAATTCATCAGAGTATAAAGATGAAAGTAGGGTCAAGGTGGCGGAAACACCTGACCAATCCGGATCGCTACTAAATCCAAAACTAAACTATTACATTATTAATATTCTCTAAGGAAACCTAGAATCCTAAACATATTATTGATCTCGCCACAATTCTCTCCAGCCCAACATCCAGACAAGCAGCATCCAAATTCAACCTGAGAATGGGGGTCGACAATCAGTCGGGAGTAACTAGATGCTCTCCCAGTCATGTTTACAACATGCTGAATTAATCAACAATAAATAATACCTGAAAATACTCATGAACGACATGTGAAGAAATTATTAAGCATGTCATAATATAATCCTCATAAATCATCAATAACAGGATAAGAACAACCGACATGGGAGTGTATAACAACTGCCTCCACTTACCAAGCATAGCGTATAGAACGAACGTTGTTAGAGCGTATAACAATTGCCTCTAACTGTCAGAGCGTATAACAACTGCCTCTGAACGGATGGAGCGTATAACAACTGCCTCCATCGGTGTGGACCCTATAACAACTGCATCCACGGTACTATGTATAGCGTATAGCAACTGCCTATATGTCTAAGACCTGGCCAAACTCTCGATGCATTAACTGTACACCAAACGACACACGGGAACCAGAGCCTATAACAACTGCCTCTAGCCAATCCCGAACATAGACCTACGACAAATCCCCAAAGGGTAGCGTTTGCTCATTCCGATCGGTATTTAACTGATACCTCTTGTCATCTATACAACTAGCGTATAAACCATAAACCACAGTACAGTTTAACTGACTGTACAAACATGTGAATAACATCACAACTCATAACATAACAGTATAACCAACTGAACTATTATATCGAAAAGAGTAACCAACAAGATATAAACTCACAATATTATAGTATAACTAACTATAACACAACATATGAACAAGCACATAGGATCAAAGGTTATAGTATCTTGAAGTATAACATTACACTTTAGAAGTCACGTTACAGTTCGAGCTACCATAACATCAAGCATAGAATCATGTATATATTCAACGTTATATATAGTACCTCTTACTATAACCTTCACTTAACCCTAATGAATTTATAGTAACTTCAGCTATAACCTTAGTTAAGCGTGTCACGTTATAGTATCATCAACTATAACCTTCACTTAACTTCAGCAAAGTTATAGTACTTTCAGCTATAACTTTCACTCAACTTTAGTGAAGTTATAACAATTCAACTATAACCTTAGTTAAGCGTGTCAGATTCTATTATCGTCAACTATAACCTTCACTTAACTTCAGAAAAGTTATAGTACCTTCAGCTATAACTTTCACTCAACTTTAGTGAAATTATAGCACTTCAAGCTATGACATTATGCGTGCGAGGTTATAGTATCATCAACTATAACTCTCTTCCGTCACGGGTTAGTCCTCTATAACACCATCGTCGAGGGGTCAACTCCACGCTACAAACCGCCATGTCACCACAACGAGTCTTGTTATAGTACACCACACCATAACGTCACTTTCAAAGTTACAGCTCAAATAAGTAAAATCAAGGTATCTTACATGCAAATTTATAGTTTAATAAGCTATAACCTTAATGATGTAAACCAAAACCCTAATTAACAAAATAAAACCCTAATCAACAAAACCCTAGCCTCTCCTCTCAAGGGAGGCTACGACAAACCCCACGATCCCTTCTTAGGGTCGTGAATCATCAATGAAGGTTAGGGTTCGAATCTTGAACCCTAGTTCGCACCACAACGACAACATGATATTTTAAACAACAATTAGATATACAATTTAAATAAAAACATCAAACATGTATAATAATTACTACACACGCATCAAATCATATAATCAATCATCATTCATGTTAATTAATTCACTTTCTATAAACATAATTAAAGATAAACACCTAGTTACCTTTTATTACGCATAAAGACTACACTTCAATAAGAATCTCCATAAAATCGCCAATTAATAGAATTCACCTTCTTTACCCATCAAAACAAGAACCCTAAAGGTAAGGTATAAACTCCATACAATCGAGTCCCTTAAAAATCTAAGGAAAAGAATATATTGTAAAGGTAAGAGCCAGGATTGTAAATATATAATTTATCTTTGCATTTGAAAGGAGGAAATATTCATAACAATGGAGTTAAAAGAGAGAAAAATGAAAATAGAAGAAGAGAGGAAAGTCACGGCAATTGTACGTAACAAAAAGGATTCAGCAACCTAGTAGCTAGGTTATGGATTCTATATATAAGAAGATTTAAGTGGGCTTTTGATCCATTAGCTCACAAGCTAAATAATCCAATTACATATAAGGTTTAGAATAATTAAAACGCTTGGAGAGTTTATATAAAAGAATGAGTTAATAAATTAAAATAGTAAAATCGGACACGAACACTTTAACCCATCCAAAATTAGGCGAAATCGAAAATAACAAAATAGAGATCGCATGCGTTAAATACGCATTAAATAATTAAACTCGCAAAATACTTATTTTAATAAATAAATTTCCGGATAAAATTTATTATAAAAATACGGGGTACAAAAAAAGTTAAGTTAAATTAATTTAAGTTAAATTCATATCGTAGACGTTATGTTCAGAAACGTTCAACTCCTATAAATTCAGTTAAGAAAAGTTCAGCTTCTATAAATTCAGCTCCTATAAGTTCACTTCATTTGAACTCTTATAAGTTCAGTTCAGTTCAGCTCCCATAAGTTTAGAAAAGTTCTGCTCCTATAAGTTCATTTTAGAAAACATCAAATCCTACAAGTTCAGTTCAGAAACGTTCAGCAAAATTCAGCTAAAAAAATGGCGCCTAAGTCCTCATCAAAACATCCATCATAAAAATGGTTTTACTACAAACGTTCATATATAACATTAGCCAGTTTTTTTTGTAATAAAGGGTAAATTTGATACATAAGATCAATTGTTTTAAAGGCTTACAAGTTTTATGTTTAATAAAAAAAAAAGTAATTGCAAGTACATTTGACTTAAAATTCTTGTTGTCTTACAAGTATGTCCATTCCATTGACAAACCTCTTAAACTTACTCTAAGTGTTTATAATATGCGTAGTGAGTGCAAATTTGGCGGACGATAGGACAAGCTGCATTGAGAATGATGAAGAATACTCACCATTAGCGGCCGAGATTCGCAGTCCACACAAACATTCGTCAAAGGTCAATATTTTTTTTTTGAAAAAATAATGTTTTTTATTTTGTGTTTTTTGTTTGATTTATAGTTATCCGTTACTTTATATGAGAGGTGGGATCAATGAGTTGACGATGGACTGTAAGGATTTTCTTTTTCTATACTATCATTTTCCCAAAAAGGTAAAGTAAACTTGGAATTGAAACACCTGATCCCCAAACAGGTAGCTTTGCCAGAAAACGCCATAATCCATACTTGTATTTAGTAATTTAAACTTGAATTTAACCTCAAATTCATATATTGTCCAAAATCGGGCTTCTTCGCCTAAAGCCACTAAAGTCCATACGAGTGTTATTTTGCGAAATAACATATATGTTAGCCGATGAAATTTGGAACTGGATACTCGAGCGATTTCACCTAAAACACGAAAACGCTTGCAAAAAGGAATGAGAACGAGAAGGAGAAGGGAGATGAGGAACGACGATGGAGGGCAAGGAGAGGGGAGGAGGAAGGGGACAAGGAGGTGGAGAAGAAGGGGACAGTGAAGGAGGAAGAGGAAGGGGAAGGGGAAGGGGGTAGGAAGAGGAGGGGGAGGAGGAAGAAGCCAAAGGGGAGAGGAAATTTAATAATGAGGTTACGAAGAAAAAGATGGAGGAGTAGGAGGAGTAAGCCAGAGAGAAACGGGGAGGGGGAGGATATGATGAGGCAAAAGAGTAATGGCAAGAGAAAGAGGGCAAGCATTAGTAGGAGAAAGGGGAAAATGAGAAGTAACGGCAAGGGAAAAATGGCAAGAAGCGGGAGGACGAGAGAGCAACATAGGGGAAGGAGATATGGTAGCTAGACTAGCACGAGGGAGAATAACAAGACGTAGAAGCGGTAGGATAGAGCATAAGGATGAGTAGAACAAGGGGGTGAAGAAAGGAGAAACATAGGGGAAAGAATATGGAGGCGGGAGGAACAATCGGACACGGAGGCGTAGGAATAGGGAAAAGGAAGGAGTATGAGGAGGAGGGGGAGGAGGAGTGGGAGGAGGATGAGAAGGAGGAGAAGGACGAGTGAGATAAGTCCAGAAGTTATGAAGGATATTTCAAGTTCGTTGCTCATACTGTAACACCCCCAAATACCAAAGAGCCATACAAGACCTCCATAGTACTTCGAGATGCTACCATCTCGGTTGCCCGAGGTAGTACATATCAAAACTCATAATAAAGAAATAATACTTTAATAATTCAATAGTTTAAACTCCAATACACAATCCCAAACTAGACGGCATACCGTTTAGACAAAAAATCCAAATGCTAACATAAGAATAAAGTAAAGTGTAGTTTAACTCTAAAAGACTCAGCGGAACCTATGACTCGATATGGTGATCCCATCGTCATCCCAGCGCAGCTTTAAGGATTTACCTGCTGATCACTTGCCCACCCTTCCCCAATAGATCACAGCAGTTTTGTTAAATATTAACGGGATTATACCGACCAATGTACAAGACAAGCAATAGAGCAAGAGAAACCAGAGGGTCACCGCAGCGGTTACCTCAGCAGCTTCAGGTTACCAACCCTGATCTACAAGAAAACCACCAATTGACCCTAGACCGCAGCCATAGGCGTCGAAATTCCATCTCACCGCAGTGAGACAACCCGGAATATTAATGTGCACATCCCCCTCGTAACGGGAAAACTACCAGAGGCAAACTCGGAGTGTGAAACCGTCTCCCGACGGATCACCATCACACTAACCATAGTAACAACCCAAACTCCCATCCCGAACTCCATCACCATCATAATAAATCAATAAAATCACATATAGAAACATTTCATCACATCAATTAGCATAAATCATAGTGAGTAGGGAAACCCTACCTTATTAGCAAGTTCCGCACGAAGACAAGAAAATATCAGAATTCTTGTTCTACAAAGTCCCCTCCTAATCAAACAAAAATAATCATACAATCAATACTAATCATATTCCCTTTTTCCCGAATTTAATTAGGATTTCAATTAATCAAACGAAATCACATAGTATAATTACTTACCGACGCAATTAACAAGGTAATGAGAGATCACGGAATGATTAAGGTTGTTCTTGAGATATTTGAGAGAGTTTTTGAGAGAATTAGGTTTTGTATTAATAATGTAACTGAAGAATTATGATTTAATCTGTTCTTAAAGCCCTTAATCAAACCGTCCTAATTATCCTCGCAGACCGGTTTACTCCATGGAGTACAACATTTACTCGGTCGAATACGACTTACTCGGCCGAGTGCTTACCACACTCGGCCGAGTACCCTAAGAACATAATATTGTTCAAATGACAGCCAACCTACTCGGTTGAATACAATCTACTCGGTCGAGTACACAATCCACTCGGTCGAGTAAGCTTTACTCGGCCAAGTGATAAGTACTCAGAAATACGGAGTATTATAGTCTTCCCTCCTTAAGATAGAAATTCGTCCTCGAAGTTCAACTCATACTACGACCCACCTAATAACTCCTACCAACAACAAACATGTACCAACAACCAACATGTAACACAATCAATAATACATAACATATATCATATACTAATCACAAAACTAACAACAAAGACACATATCACCACATGTATCAAATTACTCATTAAGAGACACCAATTACTAACGTTACTAACACATGCAATTATCCTCTTCCCCCGATAAAGAACAAGGTTACGTCCCCGTAACCGAACATACCTACTCAAATAGATGCGGGTATCGCTCTCGCATAGCAGCTTCAGGCTCCCTAGTTGCTTCTTCCACTTTATGGTTAGACCATAACACCTTCAATAGAATCGTCTCCCCATTTCTGGTCTTATGCACCTTCCGGTCCAAGATCTCTTTTGGCACCTCAACATAAGTAAGTGCCTCATCAAGCTCAATGGTCTCAGCCTCTAGGACATGAGACGGATCACTCATATACTTTCGCAACTGAGAGACATGCATGGAACACATTATGGACCTGATCAAGAGCACGTGGTAATGCTAAACGGTAAGCCACCTCTCCAACCCGATCCAAAATATCATAAGGACCTCAGAACTTCTAGCTCAATTTGCCTCTCTTCCCGAATCTTATCACACCACGCATAGGTTACACCTTCAAAAGAACGTTGTCACCCACCTGGAACTCAATATCCCTACGATGAAGATCTGCATAGCTCTTCTGACGATCTTGTGCTGCTTTACTCTTCTGGCGAATCAGCTTCACTTGTTCGATCATATCCTGAACCATCTAGGGTCCAAGAATAAGTGCCTCAGAACTCTCATCCCTACACACTGGACTCCTAAATCTCCTCCCATATAAGGCCTCAAAAGGTGTCATCCCAATAATATAATGGTAGCTGTTATTGTAACAAAACTCTATCAGGTCATGCTTTTCCTCCCAGATGCCACCAAATGATAACACACAAGCCCTTTCCATATCCTCCAAGGTCTTAATTGTTCTCTCCTAATGGCCATCGGTCGCACGATGAAAGGTTGTACTCATCTTCAGTGTCGTTCCCATAAACTCTTGCAATTCCTTTCATAATCGAGAAATGAACCTCGCATCACGATCCAATACTATATAACTAGGTACCCCATGCAGCTTCACCACATGCTTCCTATAAGCCAAAGCTAGCTCGATCTTGCTCCAAGTATCCTTCATAGGCATGAAATGTGCTGACTTGGTTAACCGATCCACGATCACCAAAATCATGTTATTCCCTTTCTGTGATTTCGGAAGTCCTACCACAAAATCCATGGTTATAGACTCCCATTTCCACTCCGGGACCTCTAAATGATAAATCTTACTCGCTGACAAGTCAAAGACCTAGCTACAAAGTCAGCTGCCTCTTTCTTTATCCCGGCCACCAGAAAGTGTTCTTCAAATCTTTATATAACTTATCCCCACCCGGATGAACCGAATAAGGAGTACAATGAGCTTCAGTCAAAATTACCTTTTGCACCTCCGGATCGCTCGGCACACACCATCGGCCCTCGAATCTAACACTCTCATCAGCATGAATCACAAATCTAGGAGTAATACCCTCCTCTACCCCTTTCTTCCACAACAAAATCTTCGGATCCTCCGATTGCTTACTCCTAATGCTATCATACAATCCCGGCTCGATCATCAAGTCACTAGTATCATCTCCCTACGGAATCACATGGATCCCCATATTCTTTACTTCATCTCTCAACCGCATCAAGGACATAACAGTGCACAAGGAATGAACACTCTTCCAGCTCAATGCATCAGCAACCAGATTACCCTACCCCTCATGGTAAATGATTTCCAAGTCATAATCCCCAATCAGCTTTATCCACCGTCGATGCCTCATATTCAATTCCTTTTGGGTATACATGTACTTCAGACTTTTACGGTCTGAAAACACCTTAAAATTGACACCATACAAATAATGCCTCCAAATATTCAACGCAAACACCACTACTCTCAGTTCTAGATGATGAGTAGGGTAATGCTCCTCATAAGGCTTCAGCAGCCTCGACGCATAAGCAATCACCTTCCATTCTGCATCAGTACATATCTCAACCCAAACTTCGATGCATCATTATACACCTCAAAGTTCTCACTTCCCTCAGGTAATGCCAAAACAGGATCCGTAGTCAATGCTTCTTTAATGTTTGGAACGCCGTCTCACAACTCTCGCCCCAGCAAAACTTGTTTTTCTTCCTCATCAACGCCGTCATAAGTCTAGCTATCCTCGAAAAGTCTTTCACGAACCTCCTGCTATACCCAGCCAAACCTAGAAAACTTCTTACCTCTACCACATTCTTTGGTGCCTCCCAATTAGACACCGCCTTGATGTTACTCGGATCCACCATTACCCCTTCTTTAGATATCACATGCCCCAAGAATGTCAGATTCTCTAGCCATAACTCACACTTAGACAACTTAGCATACAACTGGTTGTCCCTCAAGGTTTGCAACACGATCCTCAGATGCTTCGCATGCTCCTCCTTAGTCTTAGAATAGACCAAGATGTCTTCAATGAATACCACCACGAACATGTCTAAATATGGATTAAGGATCCGGTTCATAAGGTCCATGACTACCGTTGGTGCATTAGTCAACCCAAACGACATTACTACATACTCATAACGCCCATACCTCGAACAAAAAGCAATCTTCGGAATGTCACTATCCTTTATCTTCAGCTGATTATACCCCGACCTCAGATCTATCTTCGAAAATACCCCAGCTCCGCTCAACTTGTCAAACAAATCGTCGATCCTAGGTAATGGATACCTACTCTTCACCGTCATATGGTTCAACTCACGGTAATTAATGCACAACCGTAAGCTACCATCCTTATTCTTTATAAACAGATGTGGCGCACCCCACGAAGATACACTAGGGCTAATGTACCCCTTGTCCAGTAGCCCATTTAACTACTTCTTTGACTCATTTAGCTCTTTCGGTCCCATGTGATACGGGCCGTTAGAAATCGGTCCCTAACCCGGCTTCAATTCCAAGCTAACGTCAATATCCCTTCTCGGCGGTAATCCCGGTATCTCCTCCGGAAAAACATCATCAAACTCACTCACCACCTTAATCTGGTCTGCTATCGGCTCCTCAACTCTACTATTTCTTACATGACATAAGATCATAGGGTAGCCCTTCCACAAGTAGGTCTTTAACGTAATTGCCGACAATTATTAGCTTTAACGTAACATGACATAAGATCACTTTAGGCTTCACAACGAACCCACGATACGACACCCTAACTCCTTTCAGACCTCTTAAAGACACCTTCTTCTAATGAGAATCTGTATTAGCTTTATATCTACCCAACCAATCCATCGAGACAATTATTTCAAACCCGTATAAAGGAAATTCAAACAGGTCTACATGAAAATCCACCTCCCCCACAATCATAGATATACCCCTAAACAATTTAGTACTAGAAACAGACTCTCTAGAAGGTATAAATACCTCATCCTTTACAGACTCACTACTCCTAAGCCCCAACAATATAGCATGACTCTTTGAAATAAAAGAATGGGTTGCCCCCGAATCGAACAAAACGAAAGAAGGGACACGATTAACAAGAAATATACCATTGTTCTTCTGACCCCCTCCTTGCATTGTGATCGGAGATGCCACAGTCTTCGAAGTTGAACTCTGGATCACCCCTTTGTTGTTCTGCCGCTGATAAGCCCCTATATTGCGGTTATAAACAACGCTGGTCCCACTCTGATTCCCATGCCGGTTCCACGAACCCGCAAGCCGGTTACTAGCCATGCTCTGAAAATAGCTCTGCTAGAATGAAGGTTGGTAACTCCCACTCCCTCCTGCTGATGGACACTCAAAATTCTTGTGGCCCAAGCCGCCACAACCATAACACTTCATCCCAGAAGTCTCACTAGCAGCCCGACAGCCATTCCCTCCAGATTGTTGTCCCCCTCTGTAGCCACCATCACCAGAATCGGATCTGGCATGAGAATAATTACCCATCTTAAAGGTAAAGTTTCCTCCACCTTCACTGGTCGCCTTCCTCTTGCTACCCTCTATTGCCTCTTTAGCTTCCTTTGTCATCACCGCCAACCTCCCTTGCCGAGCCTTTTCATAGGCTTTCTTAAAGTTAGAAGCCATTGCCACAGATAGCTTGTTTATGACCCTAAAGACCAACCCCTTCAAGAACTTCTCAGACACGGACTTTTGGCTTCATTTCATGTCGTCGGCATAGCTTGCCAACTTCTTGAACTTGTTGTAATTCTGTCACGGACATCTCCATAGTCATATGGAATGACTCAAACTCAGACCTCCGCTTCCCTCTCACATGCTCTAAAACAACTTCATCCTCATCTCTACCTTGAAGTCTCTCCAAGAAATCGTCTCCTCCCATTCTTTCAGATAATAGTCCCTCATAGCCATCCTCTCTCTGAACCACCACTACCATGCGTGACCCCTAAGGTAAAACGCAGCTTTCTCCACGCACAAATTCGCTGGACAGTCGACGACCTCAGAGATACTTTCCATCTCCCGGTGCCAGTCATCTATGAGATGCGGCGCACCAGTACCCTCATAGGTGGTGGGTCGGTGACGGGCGATAGCGGTGCTTATAGTGGTTGCATTCACTACCAACTCGCGATCCCTTCCCACGTTCTGAAAGGCCTCAGTAAACGCCTTATTCTGCTCGACCAGTCTGGCGACCTCCTCAGACCTGAACTCCGGGGTTGCAATTGGCAATCTAGATCTTGTCGCAGGCATGATAACTTCAATAAGAATGGCAAACATAAGCACAAGCCTACGGCTGAAATCGGACAACGGTTGTGGCAGAAACACACTCGGTCGAATGCAATAAGCCACTTGGCCGAGTCGAGCTCACTCGATCGAGTATTATATGTACTCGGTCCAACTAAACATACAGGAATTTCCACTCAATCGAGTCTGAAATGGCACTCGGTGGAGTCCCCTACACTCGGTTGAGTGTCAACATACACTCGGTCGAGTGACCAAAAACAGAAAAACCACAAAATATACAGGGTCTTTTACTCGGTCGAGTCCATAATGGCACTCGGTCAATTTCAACATACTCGGCTGAGTGTCACCATGCGCTTGGTCGAGTCACCGAATACAGTACTTAATATTCACAGCCTCTCCCAACACTCGATCGAGTGCCAAGAGTACTCGGTCGAGTAAGCCCTACTTGTTCGACTATCCCTTACTCGGTCGAGTCATGCAATAATACGGCCCCCAACAACAATGATCATAAGTTAAACATACACGTATGTTCAACAGTAAAATCATATTCTCATATCGCATCTCACATAGTTCATATATATCACACCATTTGTACCAACTTCATCTTTCACACACATGACATAACCATTACTCCACTTTCGTTCCATACTCATCTCCATTTTACATATCTCAACATTCAACATAATACACATATACGTCCCGACACTTCCCATGGTGACTGAATAAGAGCTATATGGGCAATAGTGTGATTCCAAGTGTATCGCTCATCTTTGCGGTAGCTCCCTATGCATGACTTCTACCTGGGTTAATTTTATTAGACGCTCGTAATTCATTAGTTTCATTGGTTTAGGTTCCAAAATCGTTCGCTCTGATACCACTTTGTAACACCCCAAATACCAAAGAGCCTTACAAGACCTGTAACACCCGGAAATGTACCCTATTTTTCTAGTAGAAATATTTTACAAAATTTTTTCAGCAAATTTAAGTTTTAATTTGGAATTTATTGTTTCGAGTCGAATTTGGAATTTCCGAGTTCGTATTTGGAATTTCCGCGAGATTCCATGAGAATCCCGTCTTAAGGCGTCTTTAACTTTTTTGACTTTTGAGTCGTCTTTAACTTTTCTTGACTTTTGAGTCGTCTTTGACTTTTCTTGACTCTTAAGTCGACTTTGACTTTCGTTGACTTTTCCGACTTACCCTTTACTTATACTCCCTCCTAACCCTAACCTAATTCACTCACACAACTCAACTCTTTCTTCTTCCTTAAGAAAACCAAAGAAAACCTAGCCTCCATATTCTTCCAAGCTTAGATTCGTCATAACTCGTTCGTTTCTCGCTCAAATTCATGTAAGTTCGTCTTATCCTTCCCCTCTCATCTTCCTCTATCCGTATTGGTAATAAAATTACCGTCTTTCTCGCTTTTTAAATTATCCGTCTTTCTCAAGGTGAACGATATTCATCTTTTATTATATAATTGTATGTAGGTAGAGACTAGGAAGGTTTAGAAACCGTTTAAAGACGCGAAAAGGTAACGGTGAAGGGTTACTCGAT
>JAIUZE010042480.1:0-12477 GCA_022085475.1 Heliosperma pusillum | reverse complement strand
TTAAGAGATAACGAGTCTTGAAAAGGAGCAAGCTTAAGCAAAGACTCAAATCATATCATTTCTTCCCCCTCTTGGCATCATTGAAAAGACAAGAACAAAGACATGAAACGACTAGAATAACACATGTCAAGGCAAGAAATAGATATGCAAAATACGCAATATAAGACGATATATATCAAGCAAAATAAAGAGTAAATGTTAATTAAAACTACAAACCACAAAAATATATTGTTAAGTGCCATTGGGCCGAAAGAGATAAGTAGTTTAAGAAACAAAACAAGCTAAGGTAAGAAGATCAAGGCTTTTTGGGTTGTCGGATGATGTTGGGATTAATGTAATCGGGTCGGGTGCGGTACTCGAGAGTAGAAAGACGATCAAGGCACGTCGACACATGAGTAGCTTGGGCGGTGAGGCAAACATCGAAGTTTCAAACCTTCAAAGAAAGAGCCTCCGTCGCATCAAGTATAGTGTGCATCCCCTCACGCATTTCCGAACCGCTTTTCACCAATGCACCTCCTTGGCTCACCAAGAATTGCATCCGATCCCTTTGCCTATTCATCTCTTGTCGAATATCGACAACATTCCTCTCTAATTTTGCTAGGCAATCATCAACACCCGTCATCCAAGACCTCAACTCACTACGCACACCCGAACCGACATGGTCACGGGTAGAGCTAATGTTCCCCATAGCCACGGTTTTTACATTTTTTTTTTTTTTCAACAACCGCAGCAATTTTCTTATCTTGCGCATCAAGGCGCTCCATTACTTTTCCCATAAACACATCCAATTTCGATTCAAGCCCCGAAAAATCAGCCACATTCGGTTCTCAACAACCGAACCACCTTTTTTTTTTTTTTTTTTTTTTTTCACTAACACCCTCTTGTACCCTTTTTTTTTTCATCGACGCCTTTTTGTACCTTCAAGCACCGAACCCGACTCGGTTTGGGTTTTGGAGTTTGGGTGGTGGTGTTTTTGTAGAATAGGAAAAGGAATCTTAGGTAATTAATTTTAGGGATATGGTAAGGATGAGATTTGGTAAATAAAAAGATATGGTAAGGTATTTTTATTTGAGAATTTCGGCCAAAAAGAATTGTATGGGTAGAATTTTGGTTTGATTAGGAAAGTGAATAGGATAGGTTTTTGGCAAATAAGTGGTTCATAATTCAATTTCCATAAAACACTAAATATGCAAGATACTCACGTAAAATATATTATATTAAACAGAAATATACTAGCAATGAAATATGCGGACACAGTCATATAATCTTGTCTTAATCTAGCCAGTCACGCAGGTTCACAAAATAAATAAGATGAATTTAATTGCTACCGATTAAACCAATTTCCAACCGCAAAATCTCAAAACGTCTTCTCGCTAACGCCTTTGTTAAAATGTCAGCCCATTGATTGTCAGTACTACAAAATTCGAGTTTAATGTTGCCCCTTTCTACATGGTCACGCAAAAAATGATGTCTAATGTCTATATGCTTAGTACGAGAATGCTGAGCTGGGTTCTTAGAAATAACAATAGCACTCGTATTATCACAGAAAACAGGCATACACCCAACATTAACACCATAATCACATAGTTGTTGCTTTAACCAAAGTAGTTGAGAACATACCAGTCCTGCAGCAATATATTCGGCTTCTGCAGTAGACAACGCAACCGAATTTTGCTTCTTTGAGCCCCACGTTATTATGCAAGGTCCAACAAACGTAGCAAATCCAGAAGTACTTTTTCTATCTAACGAACATCCCGCATAATCTGCGTCTGAATATCCTACTAGATCGAAATTGCACTCAAGTGGATACCATAAATATAAATTAGATGTACCAATTAAATATCTCAAGATACGGTTAACTGCAATCATATGTGATTCCTTAGGACATGATTGAAATCTAGCACAGACACATACGCTGAACATAATGTCAGGTCTACTTGCAGTCAAATATAATAAAGAACCAATCATACCTCGATAAGTAGTCTCATCTACGGACTTACCAGTTTCGTCTAAGGTCAACTTTTTGTCAGTTACCATAGGTGTGTCCATTGGATGAGCGTTCTCCATACCAAATTTTCTGATTAGCTCCTTGACATATTTTTGTTGGTGAATCTTGATGCCTTCTTTGGTTTGTTGAATCTGCAGTCCTAGGAAGAATTTCAATTCTCCCATCATGCTCATTTCAAATTCTGAGGTCATAAGATCTGAAAAATACTTGCACAATTTATTGTTAGTAGACCCAAAAATAATATCGTCTACATAAATTTGAGCAACAAGTAAATCAGAACCCTCGGATTTTAGAAATAGGGTTTTGTCGACAGATCCTCTCTTAAAATTGTTTTGTAATAGAAATTTTGACAATCTGTCGTACCAAGCCCTAGGCGATTGTTTCAAACCATATAAAGCTTTATCGAGTTTAAAAACATGGTTTTGAAACTTGCTATTCAAAAATCCAGGAGGTTGTTCAACAAAAACCTCTTCTTCCAAATAACCGTTAAGAAATGCCGTCTTAACGTCCATTTGGAACAATTTCATTCCTTTATGAGCTGCGAAGGCGATGAGCAAGCGAATAGCTTCAAGTCTTGCTACTGGAGCGAATGTCTCGTCATAATCAATCCCTTCTTGTTGATTATAACCTTGAACGACCAATCGAGCCTTGTTACGAACTATAACTCCTGCATCATCCAATTTATTTCTGAATACCCATCGAGTACCAATCACAGTTCGATTAGGAGGTCGTGGCACAAGGTGCCATACTTTATTACGTTCGAACTGTTGAAGCTCCTCTTGCATTGCTACAATCCAGTCGGATTCTACAAGAGCTTCTTTGATGTTGGTAGGCTCTATGGTAGACAGAAAAGAATAGAATGAACAAAAGTTATTTAATGTTCGCCTTGTTTGAACTCCCTTATTCAAACTTCCTAGGATACTATCCATAGGATGAGAACTCATATATTTCCATTTTTTAGAGTTCCTAGGCTCATCATCATCTGATGAACTATCACTTTCCTCAAATGATTCAGAATCAAGATTGGTTCCCCCTGAGTTGGACTCTGGGGTTATAGCTGAAGTTGGTACAACTTCAGTTACACCATCTTGGTGCTGGTTCAAAGTTATAGCATCATCAGCAATAACTTCAGTTTCCTTTTCCTTGTTTTGAGAAGAGACATTCGTATCATCAACAATTGTCTCAGTTCTCTGTTCAAGGTCATTTGCGGATTTATCAAGTTCATCATTGATTCCTTCAATAACTTCTTCAATATTTTCTGGCACGTCATCTCTGGAGAGACGAAAGTCTGGATCATTCATGTCCTCTTCTTCATTCTGTTCAACTTGTTCAAGCATATTATCTTCATCAAATACAACATGAACACTTTCTTCTATGCACAAGGTTCTTTTGTTAAAGACTTTAAAAGCTTTACTATGATTAGAATAACAAACAAACACAGCTTCGTCACTTCGTGGATCAAATTTGCTCAAATTACTTTTTCCATTATTATGGACAAAACATTTACTCCCGAAGCAACGAAGGTGAGCTATATTGGGTTTTCTCCCTCTTAAAAGGTCATAGGGAGTCTTTTTGAGAATAGGTCTAATCATAGCTCTATTGTGCACATAGCATGCAGTACTAATGGCTTCTGCCCAGAAACTCTTAGGAAGGCCACTACACAAGAGCATAGTGCGGGCCATGTCCTCTAATGTTCTATTCATACGTTCCACGACACCATTTTGTTGTGGGGTTCGTGGTGCAGAAAAGTTATGTCCTACACCATTCTCCCTACAATATTCTATAAAGGCTTGATTATCAAATTCGGTGCCATGATCCGTACGAATGGAAACTAACTTTTTATCATAATTGTTTTGGGCGAGCTTCATTAGTACTACAAACTTATCAAAAGTTTCATCTTTAGTAAAGAGAAAGATAGGCCATACATACCTGGAGTAGTCGTCGACTAGGACGAATACGTACCTTGATCCACCGCGGCTTCTAACTTTCATAGGTCCACATAGATCCATGTGTACCAACTCAAGTGGACGATCTATACTTACTACTCGTTTCGGTTTGAATGAAGATCTAACTTGTTTGCAACGGGCACATGAGTCACACATCTTTTCTTGTTCGAATTTGATTGAGGGTAGACCCTCAACTAAATCCCAAGACTTGAGTTTCTTTAAAATCGTTGGACTGATGTGTGCAAACCTCTTGTGCCACAAGCATGAATCATCCATAGTAACTTTCATGCACGTAAAAGAACTTGTAGTGACTTTGTTTAAATCAATCATATACACGTTCCGTTTACGTAGACCTTCTAAGATAACATTGCTAGTTCCTTCAACTATGATACGACAAACATTTGAATGAAAAACGACTTTGTTGCCTTTGTCACATAGTTGAGAGATACTTAGCAAGTTATGCTTCAGGCCATCTACCAGATAGACGTTATTAATAGCATGTGAAGAAGATATACCAATCTTACCTACACCGATTATGTTGCCCTTCTTGTTGTCTCCAAAGGTGACCTTGCCACCGTTGAAGGGTTCTAGTGAAAGAAATAGTTTCTTGTTTCCAGTCATGTGTCTCGAACATCCACTGTCGAGATACCATAGATTGTTTTCTTTCACTATTATCTGCAAGGAAATCAAATACAGCTTTTAGGTACCCACGCTAAGTTGGGTCCTTTGTGGTTAGTGACTCTATATATTTGATCCTTCCTAACCCATACCTGTTTAACAATTCTTTTCTTTTTAGGATAGGGTTTGCTAGGTTTATTATCTTGATTGTTGTTACGACGCACATTAGGTTTAAACGACTGCTTCTGATTCACATAAGGTTTAGATTTTGAAGGAACAGATGTGGAATCGAAAGCCATGTCATAAAACCACCTGAACTCATTGTTTCTAATCTCATCACGTTGAGATTCAGGTTCAGACTCATTAACACTAGACACGTCATGTTCTTTGACAAAATCAGTTTGATTTTTGTTGTCGTTCACATATTTAACACAATTATTTTTAACATGACCGTTGTGACCACAATAATTGCAAATCAGATATTCTGAAAGATTGACATACTTCCTTCTTCTGAAATCACGGTCATAAGGAGTGGATTTGCATTTATCATGGTCTCTACGACTATAGCATTCATGACCAAGACCTTTCTTCATGTTATTATTAGACTGTTCGGTAAGGAAGTCTAAGACCTTCTGACTTCCTTCCCACTTATCATGAACTTTTCGTGCATGTAGGAGCAACTCCTTCAAAGACTGAATTTCTTTTTGACACGACGAATGATCTACATTCGAGTCTTTGGAGGGATTGTTCTTTTTGAAATTTTCACGAAAATCATTGAAACGTTTGTTCAAGATAAGTTCCTCCTCATTATGTTGACTTTTGGCTTGGGAGAATTCAGCCTTTAATTCTTTCAATTGCTGAGAAAGAAAAGAGTTTACTTTCTCATGATCAAGAATAACAACTTCCTTTGCCTTAGCTTGAGATTGTAAAAGCTCATTGACTTTCTTCAATTCTAAAGTTATAGCTTCATTAGCTATAACTTTGGCTTGAAGGTGCTTAATGTTGAGCTTTAACTCTGAGATTATAGCTTCCTTAGCTATAACTTTAGACTCAAGAGCTTCTTTCTCAACATTTGTCTTGTCTGAAGTTATAGCTGAAGTTGACATAACTTTAGACTTGAGCTTTTTAGCTTTGGCCTTTAGAAGTTGGTTTTCCTCAGCAATATCAAGAATTTGTTCTTTAAGATCTTTCAATTCTAAGACTTCTGCTCATGACCAATGATTAAGGGCTCTTCAAAATACGTAATTAAAAGCACTCTTGATTAAATTCTTAACTTGCTTTTTAAGTTCAAGATGACTAACCTCGTCTTTTTTGTCATCTTCTGAATCTGGTTCTGAATCTGAGTTGCCAACAGACACATTCTAGGATTCGCTTTCATTAGTACTGTCAGAAAATTAGTCAAGACTGACGTTGCTTAGACACAAGTTGGCGACTTCCTCTTCTTCTGATTCGTCATCCTCTGTGTCGAGATCTCCCCGGCAATAAGCCATCATTACTTGCTTGAATTCCTTCTTGGTTTTGTCTCGTTGATTTTTGTCTTTGATTTTCTTCCATGTGGGGCAATCTTTGATCATGTGATTATTATCCCCACATTTGAAGCAACCACGACTAGAAAGAGACCCTTTTGACTCAATTGGATTTTTGTAAGATTTGTTAGTGTTATTGTTAAACGTTTTCCCTTGTGGTTTATTAAAGAATTTTTTCTTAAAACGTCTAGCAAATAACACTGTTTCATCTTCAAGATCCGAATCATGTCGTTCCTAGATTCGGCCTGTAGGCCACCTTTTTGATAACTACATTTGCCGCATCTCATCAAGAGAATCTCATGAGCACATAAGTAGGGTTCCAAGTTAGCTCTTGATAAGATAGCGTCAGATAGATCTTTACATCTCAATTCCGTTCACCTTAGGTCTCATCGTTTAGACAGGGAATTCTAAGGATCTTCCTGGCAATTTCCTCGGAGTACAAAAGTTTCCAAGATTTTTCAATTCATTAATGATCTGGAGAAGCGAGAGTAGACATGCTGTCAAGCGATTCATTTTGACATGGAGAACAAATTCGTATTTTCGGCCATGAGTAGAGCTATGCGGTGCTTTTTGACAAAAGTTTGTCCCCTCATAAGCTAACTCAAGACCATCCAATTTCCCTGGCAGTTAGTGAACTAGATGAGAAACGATCAAATTCAGTAGGGGTCATGCCGTTTTGAAAACAGACTAATAGCTTTGGAATTTTTCTCGCTTTCTTATAATTCCTCAACATAGTCATCTCTTTCTTTATCGAATGGAAGTCCATGACGTTCAAAGCATGATCTTCATTAGACCATCTTAATGATTAGCCAACACTCCCAATCGTACATTACCCTTTATGAAATGGCGTCGTTTACATATTTTTCCATAGGACTGTAGTTCTTCCCATCGAATTAGGGACACTCAGATGTTTGGAATCCATTAAAATAAAAATAAATGCAGCGGAAAATAAATAAAAATAAAAAGATAAATGGATCAGACTCCTTGCTGTAAGGCAATCAAGAGCACGAGGCTCTGATACCAATTGTAGAGTCTATTGATCGAATACGAAAGGGGGGGGGGGGGGAATTGAGTATTAAAAACTAGCCCCACTTTTTCGATTTATATGATATGTAATTAATTATTTGATCTTATGAATTAAAATCAACTAATTAATTAATCAAAGTAAGCGCGAATAACAAAATAACGAAAAGTAAAGAGATAAGAGAGAGGCACACGATTTTGAAGTGGTTCAGTTTCAGACGTTGAAACCTACGTCCACTATTCTCGATTAATAATTTTTAGTACCTTTCTACGGATTACAAAAATTACCAACCCAATCGTATAATCAACACTATGATTATAACTCAAGGTGAGTATCGCTAAATACTCTATACTATCTTACGCTAATAAGAAAGTACAATATAACTCACACAGATTCCCGTTAAAGAATTGTAAGCTTATAAGGATGTACTATTATCCAATAACGTATTTCACTCAAGCGATTGATAATAATTGATGCACGACTCTTTTAAAAACAAACTCTAAAAATAATAAATATGTGCTCAAAGGTTTGCTTTAAAACGATTTTGGAAAATCAACACAAGTAAAATAAATAGCCGTGTGATGTATTGTGTTTCGTGTGTATGTCGTGTGTTTTACAATTAGTATGTGAATGAGTATTTATAGTAGTAGAATCATAGTAGATCCAAAACCCTAGTATAATATTTAATAAAGATACTTATCTTTCCATAAAATAATATTTGCTTATCTTTTAGAAATATCTTTATCTCAAAATATTATTTGGTTTATCTTATAGAAATATATTTATCTTGATATCTCAAAATATTGTTGTAAAGATATAGTAGAATCCTAGATTAGGTAAACTAAGAAAACAAGCCTAAGGAGGCCGGATTCACCTAGCTCACGAAACCCTAGGAGGCACGCAACCCTAGGAGGCACAATACTAGGTTTCCACGAAACCCTAGATGGCTCCAACCCTAGGTGGGCTAATTAGGTTAACAACAAATTGAGATAGAATCTATTAGAAACCCTAGGTAGCATGACAACCCATAAGTTGTATTACTAACCAATAGAATCTCATAAATATATTCTCTAATAAAACTTTTGATAAATATAAAAAATACTCTTTCACTTTTGAAAACATTTCAAAACATTTTATTTCCAAAATCATGCATCAATATTTTATCATTCAAAATCATAGGCTAAAGCTATAACTTTTGAACATAAAATCTCTCGAATGGAATAGTTACCGAATGACGACCTATACGATCTAATCTTCACAAAGATCTTCAGTATACGGATCATCTCTTCATCTTGATCACAAAGACCCTCCATCTCGAGTCTTGTGTAGATTTATGTAGATCTTGTTTGAAGCGATTTTCCGTAAAGTTATGCCTGGTTAGCTATAACTTCCAAGTTCACTTCCAAAGTTATTCCTGAAGTTGGTATAACTTTGTCTCACAAACTTTATCAAAGTTATGCCTAACTTTGATCTTTTTTCTCATAATTGTTGCTAGCTATAATAAGACTAAAGCACACAATTACACGCATATGATATATCGAGTAAAACATATTATTACATAAACACATGTCATTATCAAAACTGTCAAATTGGTTCAACAGTAACCACCACATAGAGGAGAACTAAGGATTAGCTTGGCGTTCTTGCTATTTGTCTTTCTAATTATTTTGAATGTCGTTTTGGAACTTTTGATTTTCGTGTTAGACATGAAAACTGGTTATTATTTCCATTTTAAAAGACAATTGTTGTACTATATAATGATAGCTTGGTTTTCAATCCAAGTCATTATGTTTGTGGAATTTATGTTCTAAACTTTTCATTATACAAAGTTAATATCTTAAACATAAAGTATTGTGACAAATTGATCATATGAGAAAATACAATGATTTGATCATTATAATCACCTAAGTTATGAATTGAATTCTCACTTATAGACTTGTGACTGAGTATCAAAACTTATTTGAAATAAGAAAGATCAATTGCATAGTCAAATCGAGTTAATGAACTCGCACTTGGGGATTTACAATCCATGTAAGTACTAAGATAAGATCTTTTAACGCTAATATGACTCCATACGGGTTATGGAAGGGATGAGATCCCTAAATTTGTACAAGACATGGATGAAGATCCAAGTATTTAGCTTAGATAGAACAAGTCTATTGAGAAGTTAGAATACAAAGTCTAAACAAATAAGTCTGCTATAGATCGCTCAAAGATAATACGAGCATTTTACCTCATTAAACCTAGAGAACAAAGCTGTTTATGGCTCATGGTGCTATCCTTCAAGAAAATATGTGTATTTTCAAAAGGATAGAGTGGGAGAAAATTTGCCACAAACTAATTTTTGGATAGAGAGACAAGAGAAAATGTTCTTAAGTCGTCCAAGGTTAGAGTCTAGTAGTTAAAATTTTTACTTTTTGAAAGTAATAAGACTATGATCTATAAATTGGCGGTTATAATTTCCAATTCGAATTTATTGCATAAGAGCCTTAAGAATACAAGATGGATACCACACATATAAAATAACTTTGGGAGGTTTGGACCTCCCTAGGGTGAATAAAAATTTATTGTAAAGTATTATATATAAGTTAAAATATGAGCCTTAAGAATACAAGATGGATACCACACATATAAAATAACTTTGGGAGGTTTGGACCTCCCTAGGGTGAATAAAAATTTATTGTAAAGTATTATATATAAGTTAAAATATGACCATCTTTGAGACCCAAGATTATTACATCTACACCTCGTTGAAAGTATATGTATGACAAAGTGACAAAGAGTTGTTTAATGTTACCTTTCTAAATGAGCATTTAGAAGTGGACAAGTTGTCGTACAAATAAAATTTAGGAGATCAATGTGTGATCCTAAGAGAGCACTTGAGAGGTTGTAATAATCATTGCATAACAAGAGAGAATGATTTCCTCGAATTGTCGAAGAGCCATGTTTATGCATGAAATTAAGTGGGAGCTAGATCTATCATGTAACAACCCGAAAAATGCCAATTTTTCTAGTAAAAATATTTACTAACACTTTTCAGTAGAACTTAAGTTTTTAAAATAGGAATTTTTGTTCCGAGTCTTATTTTGAAATTCCGCGTTCGTATTGGGAATTTTTGAGAGATTTCATGAAAAGACCGTTTTTAGTCATCTTTGACTTTTCTTGACTTTTAAGTCGTCTTTGACTTTTCTTGACTTTTTAAAAGTCGTCATTGACTTTTCTTGACTTTTAAGTCGTCCTAAACTTTTCTTGACTTTTAAGTCATCTTCGACTTTTCTTGACTTTTCAGTCAACTTTGACTTCCGTTGACTTTTTCCCGACTCGCCTCATAAGTTTGAAGACCGAAATTTTATTTAAAAAATAATATTTTTGATTTATTTTTATTTAGATTTATTAAGATTTATCATAATTTAATATAATTATTTTGAATTTATTCGGAATTTAAAGAATAACGTTTACGGTTTTAACCGAACGTCATTTAACTATTCCCGACTCATCGTAAAGCGCGAAAACAAAATCGAAACTCGACTTTGGCATGAGTCACACGCGCGTGTCATCGCTTTCCACTCACAACTAGATATTTTATTTGTTTTGAATAAACTAATAATAATATCTAGATATTTTTCTACTTTATCGATCCGTCAACGGAGATTACGCAAATCGAGAAAAATCAGACCCGATATCACCTTGTTCCACACGGCTCTCCTACCCACTAATAGACCTTGATATTTTCAGTACTTTTGATTAATATATCATAATATCTAGATAACTATTTACTTTATCGATCAATTAACGAAAATTACGCAAAACGCTCGAAATCAGACCGGAAGTCACCATTTAACACGTCTACTTTAGTCCTCTCTTAGGCCTTGATATTTTGATTACTTTTCATTACAATATCATAATATCTTGATATTTGGTGTAATTAACTTTATCGTTAATTATATTAAATCGTTTACCGTAAAATAATTATTAAACGCGAGTCAATTACGTAACAACAATTTCAAAACTCGACATCTATTCTTGCCTATAATTACACGGCTCAACCCACTCTTCCTTACTCACAAACAACTTTTCATTTTACAATAAATCAAATAAAGATCAAAATATCGCTTTCTTTAATCGTTCTTCGTGTTCTTCGTCGTTCTTCAATTGTTCTTCATCGTTCTTGAGAAAAACCTTCATAAAATCTTCGTTTCTTAATTAAATCCATCCTAATTTATATTTCTAGACTCTCCTCTTCGCTCCTCATCTTCACGTACGGTTATATTTCAATTCCGTCAAGATCGTTTTCAACACTTTAATTATGGAAATTCATATTTTTAGTTCTAATAAGGTTTTCTTGTTATTTCTTATAGGGGAAGATTTTGAAGACGAGTTTGGAGACTCGTATATTTTGGGTGAAGATTAGTAGGAGGGGTTTCTTATTATATACTTCTTATTATTATTTTTGTGCTAAGTGGTTTGCTAGCTAAGGTAACAATTCCGTTTTACTCGACGAATTAATGTCACATAGGTTTTAGTTTTGTTCATGTTATGGTTATGTATGATTTTAGTTAGTAACTTAGCTTTAAGTTTTGTTTCTTTTGATTTTGGTTCATCTTTATTTTGGTTCATCTTTTTATGATTTATGGATTTTTGTTAGTAATATGATAAGTAATGGTTATTATTGTGTTTTATGAATTTTTATGATTTTCCATAAAGTTATGATTTTTATGTTGTTTATGAAATTTTAACAAGTTTAGTGTTCTTGAAGAATTTTGATGATTTTTAATAAGTTATGATTTTTATGTTGTTTAGGAAATTTTTAATATGTTTTGTGTTCTTGATGATTTTGGATGAATTATTGTTAATCATGATTTTTGTATGATGGTTGTTCAAATAGTTGTTTGATGATTAAAACATGTTGGAAATATTTTGAGTGTTGTTGTTTGGTGAACCGGTTTTAGGAGGGAGGTGAACCGGACCAACCAGACCGGTCCAGGCCGGTTCAGACCCGGTCTGGGTTGGTCCATGGTGGGTCCGGGTTTTGGTCTTTGGGTTGTGTCGATGTTTGATTGTTTAATTGTTGTTTGGACGGGTTTTAATTATGTTAAGCATGCGGGAAAATATTAGAAATCGGTTTTAGAAAAATTAAATCAAAACAGCCATTTTTAGCCAAAACAGGCCCGTGGGCCCATCCAGGCCCATGTGGGGTCCGGCCCAACTCAGCCCGTGGGTCACACTTTGGGACTTGTGACGGTTTTTGAGTTATCGTCATTTTTATCGTGTTTTGTAATATTTAGCAAGTGGGAAATATTAATAAGTAAAATATTTAATTAAAAAGGTTTTTCATAAAATTATTATTTCTCACAT
>JAIUZE010042476.1:0-11164 GCA_022085475.1 Heliosperma pusillum | reverse complement strand
TAAGAACTTATGCCTGTTTGTAGAAGTATTGGTCTTTCATGTTTGTATGATTCTATGAGTTCTAGAAGGTGAGATGCAAGCCGGCTAGGATTGATAGAGTTTGGATTACCGATTGTTAACTGATTCACAGGATTACGTGTTGATTAGGGTTTGAGTGTATCATGGCCACGTTACAGGGTAACCTCTGAGCTAGCATACCAGCTTCCCTACCTCTTGTTATATTTTATTATCGGTTTCACATGATAGCTTTCATATGATAGGTTATATGTTAGTTATTTGTTTCGTAACATGAAAAGCATATCATATATGTTAAAGTTTTGTATTTCCCATATACATTGCTTTTATGTGATTCATGTTTAATTAAACTCGACATTTCGTGGCTGGGAGAACTCGGAGTTACTCCCCACTGACTGTGGCTTCCGTGTTTATATTTAATGCGGTCGAACAGGTGGTGTTGCATATTTGGGGTACATGGACGAGCTAGCGAGCGAAGTATTTACCTTGGACCTATATTCGGTTCATAGTTTGTATATTATTGTACACACTTTTATTTCCGTATTTATACGGGCGATATGTCGTTTAGGGCATCACATCTATCATATAGAAAATAAGAGGCTTAAAACGGGTGAACCTAATCAATCATACCTTTGGCATTGTCGTTTAGGGCACATAAATGAAGGACGCATAAAGAGACTTGCTTCATTTAAAGTACTCAAACCATTCGATTACGAATCTTATGGTGTATGCGAATTTCTTATTCTAGGCAAGATGACTCTTGCTCCTTTTATGGGAAAAGGGACACGAGCAAGTGAAGTATTAGGGCTTATACATACGGATGTGTGCGGCCCAATGACTCTCCAAGCTAGAGGTGGTTATCACTACTTCATTACTTTTACCGACGACTTGAGTAGATATGGGTATGTCTACTTGATGAGGCACAAAAGTGATGCTTTTGAAAAGTTCCAAGAATTTCAACATGAAGTAGAAAACCAATTGAATAAAAAGATTAAAGCCTTATAATCCGATCGTGGTGGTGAATATTTGAACAATGAATTTGATTCACACCTAAAGGATTGTGGTATATCACAATGGACTCCTCCTGGCACACCTCAGTTAAATGGTGTGGCCGAAAGGAGAAATTAAACTTTATTAATGGTTCGATCCATGATGAGTCTAACAGAGCTTCCTGATTATTTTAGGGGTTTCGCCGTCTTATCTACAATATTCTCACTAAATTGAAGCCCGACTAAAGCAAGACTCCATATGAGATATGGACAAGGAAAGTCCCTTATTTGTCGTTCATGAGAATTTGGGGATGCGAAGCGTTTGTTAAGAATAAGTCTGACGATAAACGCGCACCCAAATCCGACAAATGTCTATTTGTAGGATATCCAAGGGAAACACGTAGTTATTACTTCTACAATAAACACGAGGACAAAGTGTTTGTGTCTCGTGATGCAGTTTTTTTAGAAAACAATTTTATTTCTAAAAGGCAGAGTAGGAGAAAATTTGAACTTGACGAAGTCCAAGAGCCACAAACCGAAAGGACGTAGAGAAAAACGAGGAAAACGTTCCCTCTTCGTCTAATGCGGTCAAAATTCCTTCGAAACCTAGGAAGTCAAGCAGAATTAATTATCAACCCGATAGATACCTTGGTATTATAGAGGAAGATGGTGACTACAATGTGTTACCTTTTGAAAGTAACGAACATACTACTTACAAAGCAGCCATTTCTAGTCTGACTCAAAGTTATGGCTAGGAGCCATGCAATCCAAAATGGATTCTATGTACGACAATCAATTATGGGACTTGGTTGATTTACCTAAGGAGGTAAGACATCTTCAGTGTAAGTGGATCTATAAGATTAAAAGCGGCATAGATGAACATAATGATGTTTGCAAAGCTAGATTGATGGCAAAAGGTTTCACCCAAGTTCATGGTCTTCACTATGACGAAACCTTCGCCCCCATCGCCATGCTTCGGTCCATAAGGATTATCTTAGCGGTTGCCGCATTTCATAATTATGAGATTTGGCAAATGGATGTCAAAATCGGCTTCTTGAATGGGATTCTAGAAGAGGAAGTGTACATGACACAACCTGAAGGTTTTGTGGATCCATCAAACCCTAGGAAGGTGTGAAAACTTAAGAGATCCATCTACGGTCTTAAACAGGCATCCAAGAGTTGGAATCATCGTTTCGATCATATAACTAAACAAAATGGTTTCACTCAAAGTGTCGAGGAACCATGTTTATAGATAAAATATAGTGGGAGTAAAGTAACCTTTCTAGTCTTGTATGTAGATGATATTCCAATGCTCACTTCTGTGAAGGAGTGGCTTGGGATTCATTTCCAAATGAAAGGCTTAGGAGTGGCACAGGGCATCTTAGGCATCCGGATATATTGGGATAGATCTAGAAGAATACTAGCATTAAGTCAAGAAACTTATATTGATAAAATTCTTGATCGGTTCAAAGTGAAAGACTCTAAGAGAGGCTTTCTTCCTATGGGTAGTGGGATCACTTTGAGCAAGTCCGAGTGCCCTACCAAACCCGAGGACATTGAACGTATGTAATTGATCCCTTATGCATCCGTTGTTGGATGAATCATGTATGCTATGATGTGCACTCGTCCCGATGTTGTATATGCTTTAAGCATGACAAGTCGTTACCAAGCCAATCCAGGTGAGAGTCACTGGATAGCCATAAAGAACATCCTTAAGTACTTGAGAAGGACTAAGGATTCGTTCTTAGTGTTTGGAGGTGAGACTGAGTTGTGTGTAAAGGGTTACACGAACACCAGTTTCCAGACAGATAGGGATGATATGAAATCCCAATCCGGCTATGTATATATGATAAATGCAAGAGCTGTTTGCTGGAAGAGTTTTAAGCAAAGCGTTACAACGTATTCTACAACAGAAGCAGAGTAACTTGTAGCGTCTGAAGCTGCAAAGGAAGCTGTGTGGATTCGGCAATTTTTGAAAGGACTAGGAGTAGTCCCTACTGCAAAATATCCTATCACAATTTATTGTGATAACAGTGGGCTTATCTTTCAAGCAAAAGAGCCCAAGTCTAGTAATTCTAGCATTTGAATTAGACTATGTCGGTAAACATGTAATTAGCACTCAATTATGTCGAAATTGGGATTTAGGATGAATAACGTACGAAAGGTAAAGAAATCATACAATTACAATGACTAAATGAGATTACAACGGATTACAAAGATTTACGGGATCTACGTAAGAAATATACTCAAAACGGAGATTTAAAGATAAGGAAAAGGTTTAAAAAACTAAAAGACAGATTAGGAGCGATAATACAACTAATAGTTAAATAATTACGTAATTAAAGCTCCGTCAAGGCGAAAACTGATGCTCAGGGACAGAAGTAAACCCAGAATAGGCGCAACAGCAGCTGCGTCCTCTAGAAGAGGCGCATGGCTTGTTGCGCCTATTCTTGAGTTGAATTCTGACTATAAAGTCAGAATCGCGAGCAGTTAATGTAGTTTTGTATATTTACAATGGATTATTGACCTATGACTTGAGTAGATGTGGTTTAACATATTAATTACACTATAATTTATATCAATCATGAATCCAGAGATTTGTTATGAACGAATCGAACCTCTAAAACCCAAATTTGATTCAAAGACGAAAAGCCGCTAATATTGAATTATTAGGGATCTAAGTCAAGATCAAAACGTTTTTTAAAAGATTAAATACGATTTATGTACGAAGAAAAGAGAAAATAAGAAAAGGGATATAAAGACATAGAAACCAAAGGAAGAAGAAGAAGAGCAGGAGCAGGCAGCCTCTTTGGCACGTTTTACTCTTTGGATCCAACTAGGGATTTACAACATTTTTTTACAACAATATTTTGACATAAAAGATAAATACCTTTCTTAAAGAAAAAGCTAGGGTTTAGAGTTTACCTCTCCTATGCTTCTACTATAAATACTCCATTGATTTCAAACATTCAACAAGACTTTTATGCACATTTGAGAGAATTTTACAAATTGATTTTAAAAAAACTTTGAGCAAAATATTTATTATTTTTACTTGTTTGTTCCGAAAAAGTCTAGCATCAATTATTGTCAATCACTCGAGTGAAATACGTTATTGGATAATAGCACATCACATAATCTTACTTATTCTTTAACGAGAATCTTTGTCAGTTATATTTTACTTTCTTATTAACGTAAGATAGTATTGATTATTTAGCGATGCTCAATCTGAGTTATAATCATATTGATTATACGAGTGGGTTGATAAGTTTTGTAATCCGTAGAGAGGTACTAAGAATTATTAATCGAGAATAGTGGACATAGGTTTCGATTTTTGAAACTGAACCACTTCAAAAATCTCTTGTGTCTCTCTTTATTTCTTTATTTCGTTACTCGCATATTTCATTGATTAATTAATTGGTTGATTTTACCCAATAAAATCAAGTAATTAATTATACATCATATAAATCGAAAAAGTGGGGCCAGTTTTCAATACTCAATTCACCCCCCCTCTCTTTTGTATTCGATCAATAGACTCTACAATTGGTATTAGAGCCTCGTGCTCTTGATTGCCTTACAGCAAGGAGTCTGATCCTTTTATCCTTTTTGTTTATCTACTTTCCGCTGCATTTTATTTTATTTCCATGGATTCCAAATACCTAAAGTGTCATGTATTCAATGGGAAGATCTATGGTTTATGGAAAAATATGATGACCCATTACATTAAGGGTAACGACTGGGAGTAGTGGCTAATCATTAAGAATGGTCCGAATAAGATCCTACTTGGATCTATTACTGGGTCTTCCACCGAAAAGAAGGAAGCGGACTATGTTGAGGCGGATTATAAGAAAGTTGAGAAAAACTCAAAAGCTATTAGTGTGTTGCAAAACGACATGATTCTTACCGAGTTTGATCTATTCTCATCTAGATCATCTCCTAAGGAAATTTAGGACGGTCTAGAGTTAGCCTAAGAGGGTAATACTGTTGTCAAAAAGCAACGTATTGCACTGTTAATGCAAAAATACAATTTGTTCTCTATGGAGCAAAATGAAACGCTTCTCTAGTATCGTCAATGAATTGAAAAATTTAGGAAGAACTTTTGACTCTGAGGAAATTGCTAGAAAGATCCTTAGACGTCTCTCCAAACGATGGAGACCTAAAGTCACGTTAATACAGGAATGTAAGGACCTATCTAATCTATCCTATCAAGAGCTACTTGGAACCCTAATGACTCGCGAGATTACTCTTGAAAAGGATGACGCATATGCTAGTAATAGCAAGAAAATGGCCTTACAATCGAAAAAATTCTTTAAGAAAAAATTCTTCAATTGAAAACAAGAAAAAACGCCTAACAATAACACTAACAAAACTTATAAGAAATCAACTGAGTCAAAAGGGCGTCTTCCAAATCGTGGTTGCTTCAAGTGTGGGGACAATGATCATATGATTAAATATTGCCCCACCTGGAAGAAAATTAAAGACAAAAATCAACGAGGCAAACCAAGAAGGAATTCAAGCAGGTCATCATGGCTTATTCCTGGGGAGATCTCGACAAAGAAGACGACGAGTCATAGGAAGAAGAAGTTGCCAATCTATGTCTAAGCAACATCATTCTTGACCTATTTTTGGACAGTGACAACGAAAGTAATTGCTCAAAATCTGAGATGTACCTTGTCGGTAATTCAGACTCAGATTTAGACGATGAAGAAGAGGTTAGTCATCTTAAACTTAAAATGCAAGTTAAGAGATTATCTAAGAAGTCCTTAGTCAAGTATTTTTAAGAAACCCTAGATCATTGTCATGAACAAAGTCTAGAGTTAAGAGACCTTAAGGAACAAATCTTAGACATTGCTGAGGAAAACCAACTTCTGAAGGCCAAAGCCAAAAAGCTCAAATCTAAAGTTACAGCTACTCCAGCTACAACTTCAGATATGACAAATATTGAGAAAGCCACTCTTGAGTCTAAAGTTTCGCAATTGAAGCGATAATCTCAAAGTTAAAATTCAACATTAACATCTTCAAGCCAAAGTTATAGCTAATGAGACTATAACTTTAGAATTGAAGAAAGTCAACGAGCTTTTGAAATCTGAAGCTAAGGCAAAGGAAGTTGCTATCATTGATCACAAGAAATAAAACTCTTTTCTTTCTCAGCAATTGAAAGATATAGAGGCTAAACTCTCCCAAGGCAAAGACCAACATAATGAAGAAAAATTTATCTTGAACAGACGCTTTAATGATTTTCGCTAAAACTTTAAAAAAGAACAATCCCTCCAAAGTCTCGAATATAGACCATTCAATATGTGAAAAAGAAATTCAGTCTTTGAAGGAATTGCTCCTACATGCACGAAAAGTTCATGATAAGTGGGAAGGAAGACAGAAAGTCTTAAACTTCCTTACCGAACAGTCTAACAATAACATGAAGATGAAGATGTGTCTAGGACAAGAATGTTATACTCGCAGAGACCACAATTAGTGAAAATCCACTCCTTCTGATCGTGATTTCAGGAGAAGGAAATATGTCAATCTTTCAGAAAATCTGATTTTCAATTATTGTGGTCACACATGTCATAGTAAAGAGAATTGTGGTAAATATGCCAATGATAATAAAAACCAAGATGATTTTGTTATAGAACATGACGTATCCAGTGTTAATAAGTCTGAAACAGAGCCTGAACGTGAAGAAATAAGGAAGAATGAGTTTAGATGGTTTTATGACATGGCATTCGATTACACATCAAAACCTTCATCATCTAAAGCAAATGTAAATCAAAAGCAGTCATTCAAACCTAGTGTGCGTCACAACAATAGAAAACCTAGATTGTACTATAATAAACCTCGACTACCCTATGTTAAGACCAAATGAATTGTAAAACAAGTATGGGTTAGGAAGGATCAAATTTACAGAGCCACTAACCATAAAGGACTCAACTTAGCATGGGTACCTAAAAGTTGTATTTTATTCCCCTGCAGATAATAGTGAAAGACAATAATCAATGGTATCTCGACAACGGGTGTTTGAGACACATGACCGGAAATAAAAAAATCTTTTTTCTTTCAGTAGATCCCTTTGATGGTGGTAAAGTTACGTTTGTAGATAACAAGAAGGGAAAAATAATCGATGTAGGCAAGATTGGTATATCTTCTTCACATGCTATTAATAATGTCTATCTGGTACGTGGTCTAAAACATAAACTACTAAGTATCTCTCAACTATGCGACAATGGCAAAAAAGTCGTTTTTCACTTAAATGTTTGTCGTGTCATAGTTGAAGGTACTAGTAATGTAATTCTTGAGGGCTTATGTAAGAGGAATGTGTATATTATTGATTTGAATACAGTCACTACAAATTCCCTTACGTGCATGAAAGCGACTATAGATGATTCGTGCTTGTGGCAAGAGGTTTGCACACATTAGTCCAACAATTTTAAAGAAACTCAAATTGTGGGATTTAGATGAGGGTTTACCCTCAATCCAATTCGAACAAGAAAAAATGTGTGACTCATGTGCCCGATGCAAACAAGTTAGATCTTTATTCAAGCTGTTGGACCTATTTTACAGTTTTGACAATGACAAGTATTTACTTGATAATGTACATTAATTGATATGTCATATGCATGTAATTGTGTGCCTTAGTCTTATCATAGCTAACAACAATTACAAGAAAGGAAATCAAAGTTATAGGAGCTTAAGTTATAACTATGAAGAATTCAGTGAGACAAAGTTATAGGAGCTTGAGGTATAACTTTGGAAGTTCCTATGCAAAGTTATAGCTATTCTGGTTATAACATTGAAAAACAATTCAAGCAAGATCTACTTCAAAATAACACATGACTCAAGATGGAGGGTCTTTGTGATCCAGATGAAGAGATGATCTGTATACTAAATATCTTTGTCAAGATTAGATAGTATAGGTCGTCATTCGGTAACTATTCCATTAGAGTGATTTTATGTTTGTAAAGTTATAACTATTTCACTTGTAACTTTACATACTAAGTTCAAAGTTATAGCTATTTCACCTATAACGTTGGATGATAAAGTTGATGCATGATTTTAAAAATAAATCTTTTAAATGTTATCAAAAAGAGAAAAAGTATTTTTATATTTATCAAAAGTTTTTAATAGATAATGTATTTATGAGATTCTATTGGTCAGTAATACAATTTATGAATTCTCATGCTATCTAGGGTTTCTAATACTTTCTATCTCAATTTGTTGTTAACCTAATAAGCCCACCTAGTGATTGTGTCACCTATGGTTTTGTGAAACCTAGGATTTGTACCTCATAGGATTGTGTGCGCATAGGAAAACACCTAGGGTTGCGTGATGATGAGGAAATCGGTCTCTATGGCACGTTTCCTTGTTTGCATCAACCTAGGATTCTAATAATATCTTTACTAAGATATTTGGAGATATTAAAGATAAATATATTTCTTAATCAGAAAGTTAGGGTTTTAGATTTTATATCTTCTATGTTTCTACTATAAATACTCTTTCCATCTCAATTATTCTATACGACTTTGTATACAATTGAGAGAATCTTACAAATTTATTTCAAACAAACTCTGAACAAAATATTTAATATTTTTATTGTTTGTTTTTCGAAAAAAGTCGTGCATCAATTATTATCAATCGCTCGCGTGAAATACGTTATTGGATAATAGTATATCACATAATCTTACTTATTCTTTAACGAGAATTTTTGTGAGTTATATTGTACTTTCGTATTAACGTAAGATAGTATAGAGTATTTAGCGATACTCACGTTGAGTTATAATCATAGTTGATTATACGAGTGGGTTGATACTTTTTGTAATCCGTAGCGAGTTACTAAAGATTATTAATCGATAATAGTGGATGTAGGTTTCGACTTGTGAAACTGAATCACTTCAAAAATAGCTTGTGTCTCTCTTTACTTTTCGTTATTTTGTTACTTGCATATTAATTTGATTAATTAATTAGTTGATTTTAATCAATACAAATAAATAATTAATTACACATCATAAAAGTCGAAAAAGTGGGGCTAGTTTTTAAATGCTCGATCCAGCCCCCCCCCCCCCCCCCTTTTATCTTTCGTATTCGATTGATAGACTCTACCATTGGTCTTAATTGCCTTACAGCAAGGAGTCTGATCCGTTTTTATCTTTTATTTATTAATTTTCCGCTGCATTTAAATTTATTTTGATGGATTCCAAATACTTAAAGTGTCCCGTATTCAATGGGAAGGACTATAGTTTATGGAAAAATATGATGACCCATTACATAAAGGGTAACGATTGAGAGTGCTGGCTAATCATTAAAAATGACCCTAATATAATCAAGCTTGGATCTATTACTGGCATTTCCACCGAAAAGAAAAAAGAGGAATATGTTGAGGCGAATTATAAGAAAGCTGAGAAAAATTCAAAAGCTATCAGTCAGTTGCAAAACGGCATGATTTCTACTGATTGATCGTTTCTCATCTAACTCTATTGCCAAGGAAATAAGGGATGGTCTAGAGTTAGCCTATGAGGGAACAACTGATGTCAAAAAGCAATGTATTGCATTGTTAATGCGAAAATACGAATTGTTGTCTATGGAGCAAAACGAATCGCTTGATAGCCTGTCCACTCGCTTCTCTAGTATCATTAATGAATTGAAAAATCTTGGAAGAACTTTTGACTCCGAGTAAATTACTGGAAAGATCCTTAAAAGTCTGTCCAAACGATGAAGACCTAAGGTGACGGTAATTGAGGAATGTAAGGATCTATCTGACCTATTTTATCAAGACCTACTCGGAACCCTAATGGCTCACGAGATTAATCTTGATGAGGTTGAGGCAAACGATAGAAATAGTAATAAAGCGGCTTTACAAGTTGAGTATAGCGAAAAACAAGACTCCGATCTGGAAGATAAAACGGTGTTATTTGCTAAGCATTTTAAGAAAAAATTCTTTAATCGAAAACAAGGAAAATCGCATAACAATAACACTAAAAAATCTTATAAGTAGCCAATTGAGTAAAAAGGGCATCTCTCAAGTCGTGGTTGCTTCAAGTGTCGGGACAATGATCATATGATTAAGGATTGCCCTACCTGGAAGAAAATGAAAGACAAAAATCAACGAGACAAAACCAAGAAGGAATTCAAGCAAGTCATGATGGCTTATTGTTGGGGAGATCTCGACATAGAAGACGTCGAGTCAGAGGAAGAAGAAGTTGCCAACCTATTTTTGAGCAACGTCAGTCTTGACCTAATTTCTGACAGCGACAACGAGAGTGAATCTGAGATGTGCCTTGTCGGTGATTCATATTCAGAATCAGATGCAGAAGATGATGAAGAGGTTAGTCTTTTTGAACTTAAAAAACAAGTTAAGAAATTGTCTAAGAAATCTTTAGTTAAGTACTTTGAAGAAACCCTAAACCATTGTCATGAACAAAGTCTAGAACTAAAAGACCTTAAGGAACAAATTCTTGACATTGCTGAGGAAAATCAACTACTGAAGGCCAAAGCTAAAAAGCTCAAATCTAAAGTTATGGCTACTCCAGCTACAACTTCAAACACTACAAATGTTTAGAAAGAGGCTCTTGAGTTTAAAGTTATAGCTAATGAAGCTATAATCTCAGAGTTAAAGCTCAAAATTAAGCATGTTCAAGACAAAGTTATAGGTAATGAGGCTATAACTTTAGAATTGAAGAAAGTCAACGAGCTTTTGAAATCTAATGCTAAGGCGAAGGAAGTTGTTATCATTGATCACAAGAAAGAAAACTCTTTTCTTTCTCAGCAATTGAAAGATATAGAGGCTAAATTCTCCCAAGCCAAAGATCAACATAATGAGGATAAATTTATCTTGAACAAACGCTTTAATGATTTTCGTGAAAACTTTAATAAGAACAATCCCTCCAGAGACTCGAATGTAGACCATTCGATATGTGAAAAAGAAATTCAGTCTTTGAAGGAATTGCTCATACATCCACGATAGGTTCATGATAAGTGGGAAGGAAGTCAGAAAGTCTTAGACTTCCTTACCGAAGAGTCTAATAATAACATGAATATGAGTCTAGGTAATGAATGTTATAGTTGCAGAGACCGTGATAAGTGCAAATCCACTTCTTCTGACCGTTATTTCAGAAGAAGGAAATATGTCAATGTTTCAGAATGTCTGATTTGCAATTATTGTGGTCACACTG
>JAIUZE010042460.1:0-11561 GCA_022085475.1 Heliosperma pusillum | reverse complement strand
TTTTATATTGATAAGATCTTTGACTAGTTCAAGGAAGTTGAACACATCATAATTGATTCCTTTTGCTTCCGCTGCGGGATCAATTATATACGCTATGATGTATACTCAATCCGACATTTCGCATGCTTTGAGTATGACAAATCATTTGCAATCAACTCCAAGTGAGAGTCACTTGATAGCCATAAAGAACATCCTTAGTACTTGTGAAGGACTAAAAGATATGTTCCATGTGTTTGGAGTTTAAAATAAGTTGCGTGTAAGGGTTACACAGACTTCAGTTTCCAAACTGATCAAAGTGATTTGAAATCACGAGTTGGCTGTGTTTTATAGAAGATTTATCTGTTCGAAGAGTTCCAAACAGAAAATACTATTGGAAAGGTTCCAAGTAGAAGTGACATTTTCAAATATAAATGTCATGTATCCGCTGGAAGTGTTCCAGGAAGTTTATCATTGCGGATTTAACTACGGAAATGGAGTACATTGCGTCATATGATGATGCATATGAAAGTAGCTTGGATTCGACAGTATTGGAGGGACTAGAAATAGTTCATATAGCTGTATATCCTATCCTATTATACTGGTAAAACAGTGGGAGCTACCTTTCGGCCAAGAGTCCTAAGTCTAGATTCAAACCTAGACACGTACTCAGAAAGTTTTATGTAATATGAGATTACGTAGACAAAGAGAAATAGCAATCAGAACGATGGAAAGATGCAAGTATTGCTAATCCATTAGCCATGCTTTTTGCAGGCTGAACATGATAGTCATGTCACTTCAATGGGGATTGAAATATGTACCTGAATTGCTAAAGATTATAAGATATGAAATTATTGATAGCGTATCAATTTTTCCAAATATTTGATAATCGCATTCATTGTTAGAGTTTCATTAAAACTCCATTATTTAGTTTGACTAAATTTTAATACTTTGTTTATCCGAATTGGTTGAAAGAAAGGTTAAACCCAATTCAAGTGAACAGGACGAACTTAGTATTTTGTCCCTAGTCACTCAATGAGGTGACGTCTCGAAATGACTAGATTGTAAGTCGATCGATGGTTGGTTCAGCACCATGGGGTCATTGAGATGACTGGTCGTTTACATAGACAGACTGTATGACACTCTGTCGGACAGTGACATTGTAGAGACCCTTAAATCAATTATTTGATGCCTGGTCGTGGCAGGGTCTTCTATCTTATTCCTATAAGTCGATTCTTTTTACTGGCGACCGTCTATCTGAGTCGGTGCAGTTTCCGATTGGTTTTGGTTGATGTTCTAGGTCGTGCCGTAAAAGGAGGCCGATGGACTTCTTCTGGATCATGGTGATCTGCATTATACAGAGTAGATGGATCAACGGGAATTGTCCACCCACGTTGGGTAAAAACATCTTTAGGCCACTCGAGGAGAAGTTATTGTAAATGCGTGGCCACGCTCGGAAAGAGATCTATGGTAGATTTTCCGGTCAGACAGTTACTCTCCCTATTGAGAAAACCACTCTAGATATTGTCAATCGCAAGTGCGACCTGGAAGACACCTTGCATTGAGTGGGAGATGTGATAAAGAGACAAGAGAATCGGTGACGCACACTTGTGTCAGACAAGTGGGAGATTGTTGGAGTAGGTGTCCTCCACAATAGTGCGCCACATAATAAATTTTATTATGGAATATAATTGGGATATTTAGTTACTATATATATGATTAGTCAGTTGATTAACGTAAATCAATAACGGTTGGCTAACTAGAGTTTGACGTTTTTGTCGTTTGACGGCGGTGATCAACTGATCCCTTTCGGTCACACCTAAAGGATGAAATCCAAATAGTAACTAATTATTTGTATACGATACAGTTAATTAGTACATTACATATATTCGATATGTACGAGAGTTAATTGTTAGAAATTGAGTTAAGAACTCAAATTCGATTAAGTTTATTTTTCAATTATGCGATAATTGACTAATAAATTTATATCTTATTTTAATACGATTAAATAAGATTTAACTTAGTAATTAATCGTTAAATTACTAAATTAGTTGAGGTTTTGAGATAGAGGTAATTAGTTAATTATATTTACAAGGAGTTGTAAAATAAATTAACCATGCATTGTGGGACCCATTATATATTGATATAATGGTAAAATATTACTTAAAATGTTAAGTACATATTATTTATTTAATTGAGTCATATAATTGTTATATGATCAAATTAACACTTAATTATACAAGATAATTAACCATATGATCAATAAGTATTTGTGAGACAAATATCAAAAATCAAAATGGACCAAACTAGGCCATAATGGACCGGTTTTGGTAGTAGTTACATGGTGATGATTTTGTTCTTATTTTTACTCTTTAGTTACTTTTTGAAAGTGACATAACAAGTATAATACAATCATCACATATACTACAACACTCCACTCAAATGCATGTGATCAAATTTAACAAAATAAAAGTCCAATTATGGACTACATGACCGGCCAAAATGGCCTTTATAATGAACAAAAGTTGTTCATTTTACAAGACTTGATTTTGTTCAATTGTCATACTTCTTTCTAAAAATCCTTCTTCTCACTAAAACTCTCAAATACTAATATTTACTAAGTATTACTAGTGTAGTAATATAGTCATAATATTAGTAGTATAATATCTATCTTATTATCTAGTTAATAATAAGAGTAGATTATTTGGGTTAATCTTGGTGCAACTTAGAGGAGATCTTCTACTTTGGAGATAGTTTGTGTTCATCCATATTTATCGCTCAAGAACAACAAGAAGGAGTTCTTGTTGTGCCCTTATATTTTCCATATCAATGTGAGGAAATTTCTTCTCTTATATAAATGTCTTTATATTTGCATGCATGTTGCATAGATCATTATAAACTAAATTAATAAGTAATTTAGTAAATAATTAGAGGAGTCTAATTAAGGTCTATAGACTTTCATTAGACGGGAGAATTCATCGCTTTACTTCATATCCAAGCAACAAACCCGATTGTAGAGTCAAAGGGGATGTTGTAAGTCAAGTCAAAGCGAAGGAAGTTCAAGAGTTAGTCAAGAGCTTCCAGAAGACAACTTACCCGATCGGGTAAGTGGTGTACCCGATCGGGTATTCCTGCTGCTTAGTGCATTGCGGCTCCTTCATCCTATTTTTGACCTATGTATTTATTGCCCGACCTCTTCTCCACGAAACCCTAATACTATAAATAGATGTGCCAAGCCCCTCATATCATCATCCATGAAATAATCCATCATACAATCTATCTTACATAATCTAGTCTTATATTTCCTTTTAGCTTTAGTCTTTCTACTTTAGATTTTCTTCTTCTTTTTTCATTTGTTTCTAGTTTATTTCTATCCATTTCCTTTCAAAACATTAGCTTAGTTCAATAAGAATTTCAATCTTTGTATCTACTAGTCGGGTTCAAGAGTTGTAATTCAAAGTACGGTATTTCTATGCGAGGGATTTCTATTATTGTTATCGCTTTCATCGTTGATCGTCACCTAGGTATTCCTAATTTATCTTTTGCTTAATGTTCTTTATTGCTTTCCCTTTGATTGTCATTTTCTATTCATATCATTTAGATTCATTTTCATATTGTTATAATCGCAGTTTCATTTCTTAGATTGTCATATAGCGTCGTTATTATCGGCACATAGAGAGTCTAAATTATTGTCAAAATCACCTAAATATGCCTATCTTAACTTTCATTGTTAATATCAACATAATCATGAGTGAGTAGTCACCTTTCTAGGGTGTAGGGTAGCCATGTTAGATTGATTAAAATATGATAATTGGATAAAGGAAATTGTGCTTTTAAAACATTGTGTCTATGCATGTTTGGACTTAAACAATAGTTGACGATTCTTGATCACAATCATTGACTAGTATGGAATTCTTTTCCAAGGTAGATATACAGGAATTGAATAGACAAAGCGTGACATGGTGGATTAAGACCTAGTAAATCGAACTAAAAGCCTGCTAGACCATCTGATCCATGATTGTAATGAACACACCATTCTTACGAACGCTCAATGAATTATTTGCATATCCTAAATCCAATTTCATCAATATATCAATCTACATGTGTGAACCTACTTCCTTAGATGCTTCTCATTATTGTTAATTTATTATCTACTTTATCGTTTCCATTTCAGTTTGTTTTGTTTTTATTTATGTTCTTTATTAGTTTAGACATCACAAAATCCAAAACCCAGAAAATCATTAGATAAAATTCAATTGTGAGATGAATCACAATCCATAGGAAACACCATCTCCCTGAGGATCGACCCCTACTTCCCTAATTACATTAATTTGTTATTAGCCTAGTCTGGGTAATTTATCTTTGAATCGGGCTCGCGACAGGCTCGATCACCCACCCCTTCCCCTACAATGAGGATATTGTATAATCTAAGTGTGGGGGAGAAGATTGTAGATACTTTGTTTTGTTTTGATGCATTCTTTAGCGTTTATTTTGCAAGAAGAAAAAAAAAATGAAAAGAAAAAAAAAAGATAAAAGAAAAAAATTGAAAATCCCGGCTAGGTGAAAACCCACAAAGGTGGGCACCTAGGCAAAAATTGGGAAGGTGGCCGTGGACGGAATGAAAACCCGAAAGGGCGTTCCGGGCAAAATGAAAAATCGAGTTGCGAGCCACCAATGAGAGGAAAGGAAAAGCTAAGGTGAAAACCCGAAAGGGCACCTTAGGCAAAATGAGGGATTTTCAAGAGAAAAAAACTTGGAAAAAGAAAAAAGAAAAAAAAAATTTGAGCCACGTTACTTCCGATGAAGAGGATTTTTGGAGGGAAAAGAAGGAAGAAATAAGTAGGAATTTGGAAGGCGGCTAGCTTAGGATTTTTTTTTTCTTTGAGTCACACAATATTGGTTCCAAATCAGTGGATTTCTTTTGTGGGTTGCTTGGTAGTTCAATTTGTGTAGTTTGGGGCCAACCAAGTGACCATGCTTTACATTGGTGGAGTGATAAGGGGGCGATATAAGTAGTGTTGAGATTTATAGGAGTTCTTGTCAGTCACTTTGCTTCTACCTTGGGATAAGGTGAGAGTGACCATTACCATCTCAGAGTATAAGGAGGGAGGATGTGTGGATGAGTCGGAGTTGGTGGTGTGTCGAGTCTTGTATTGAGGGAGTTATAAGTAGGAAGTGGTAAGGGAAGAGTGTGTCACAACAACTTTGAGTCATATTCATTTAATAGGTGGTTGTGTTCCGAGGAAGATATAAGAAGGTAGTGGCGAGGGAAGAGAGGTCATTACCTTCACATGCTATGTTTGGACTCGTGGTTGTCTTGCTAATCTCGAGTTTTACTCGGGACGAGTAAAAGTCCGTGTGCGCTGCCAGCGTCCTGACCTGGGACACGTGTTTCTTCATTTTCCGTCTTGTCATTTTGAGGCCCATTTCTCGAAGGCCCTATGTTTTGGAACCAAGGGTATAAAAGAACCAGATTTTAGAGAGAGACAACATTCTAAGCATTTCCATAACATTCCACAACAAAACACATTAGAATTCTCTCATTTTATGGTTCTTCATTTTTGGCTTGTAACTTTGAGTTGAACTTCATTATTTGAGTTATAATTCTTGATTATGGGTAGCTAATCTTCTATTTCTTAGTGTAATTGGAAGAAGTTTTCCTCTTTTAGCATTGTAAGACTCTCTGAACCTCTTCTTCTTTATTTAATACCATTTTCTCATGTTTATTTTCCATTGTTGAATGAATTATTGTTGAGACTAACCATCTTAGCAAGTGTTTGTTTAATTAATGCTTTGTCTAGATAATTTTGGTTAATTTGTCTTGATATTGTTGAAGCAACCTTGAAAGATTGCAACTTTGGTTTAAATTTGGAATCTTTTGAGTGGAATTTGGCTTATTGTGTGGTTAGAACATGGTTTAGTGTTTTATTACATGATTCTAGCATGTAAATTGGGTTGTAAAGGGTCATCCTTGGTTGAGTTAATCCATGTTGACTAGTTTCTTAGAAACTTGTAATAGATAACTAGAGAAGGGAGGAAAGGAAGAGTTTGAGTCTAGATTAGTTTGAAACTAACATAGGATTCCGTGCCCAAAGTCGAAATTGGAAGAGACGAAAAATCCATCAGCGTTACATACCTGATCGGATTACCACATACCCGATCGGGTATGTTTGATGATGAGCGTCTCTTGGGTCTTCTTCTACCAAGCTTTAATGGAGTGCTTTATGGCTTTGTCTAGGGTATGAATTTGGACGCGGATGTGCAGCTATGCAGCCCTATAAAAGCCAAGGATTAGCACACAAATAAACATGAATCAAACCACAACACAATTAGCATACACATTATATATTTCTTTCATACAAGTTTTAGTTCATAGTTTCTAGTTTATGCAATCTTAGACTGTTTTTATAGTAATCTCCAAGTACTTTTCTAGTGTTCCTATAAGCATTTGTCATTACATTGGGTACTTTTCTAGTTCATAGTTCCAAACTCGGTAATTTTCTATCCTTGATTTACTTATGCAATTTCCGACATCATGAACTATAATTGATGCGTGTATTTTATATAGACTTTTTAGTCCATTTATGCACGCATTTCTATGTCATTTAGATGATATTACGTCACTATATGCCCCTATTTGGCTACTTTGTACTTTCATTACCATTTTGTAGGTACAAGTTGCGTAGTAGCGGAAACCGAGCCAAAACAGTCCACTTTGCATGCATTTAAGAGAATGGAAGGAACGGAACAGAAGCTCTTGCATAGGAAAGCGTGAAACCGCTCACAATCAAGTCCAATGCCACGACCAACACTATATGCTAGGCCAGAAGACCTCGATCGATCTTATCTTTGGTCGATCGAGGGGAGTACTGATGAAGAAGACTCGATCGAGTGACTCTCTACTCGATCGAGAGGATTTGTTGCTAGAGAAGACCTCGATCGAGCTGTCATCTGCTCGATCGAGGGGTAGCTGTTGAAGAATTGGTCGATCGACAGGATGAAGTCCTCGATCGACTGATATCCTCGAATGAAGGCCTCGATCGAAGGGGATTTTCCCTCGATCGAGTGAAATCTGTCACGGGCCTTAAGTCCGTAGACTAATTAGGTTAGAATTTGTGTTACGCATTATATAAGACTCTTAGTTCGTCATTAATTGGAGGAGGGACTACTTAGCGGACACTTATCATTCACCGGATTTGCTAAGATTGTAAACTCTTTTCTCTCCTTTATTCTTAATCTTTGTTCTAGTCTTAATTACTGTTTTACCTTTCTCGATTGCTGCGTTATTGTTCTTTATGCTTGTTAATTACGATTATATCATGTCTAATGTTATATATTCAATCGTCTTTATTGCTAGCATCATTAATAGTATGAGTAGCTAATTCCCTTATATGTTGGGATGAGGAAAACTGTAATAAAGGCATGATAGGATAGAGTATTTTAGTTAAACTTGAATTTGAGAATCAATCTAAGCAATATAATTGAGGTTAGTCGAATGAGTGCACGCAGGAGGCTAGCTAGGTAGTTAACCCCGACCTGGATCGAGAGATTGGAAGGGAAAGGCTTGCTTAGAATTGATAGGTGACTCCTAAGAGGGCGAGAGTTAATTAGGAAAATCCCTAGGGTGGTTTGAGACCGAGAGGAGAAAACCATTGCCCTTCTCATTGATAGATTGACTGACTTAGTTGACCCGTAGATGCCGTTATTGCAGTAGACCAAATCCTAGCATATTTTTCCTTTGTCTGATTTATTTCGTGTTAACCTCTACCTTTATTTCTCTTCTCTTAAATCTTATTTAGTTTAGTTCAAAACCAAATCAAAACCCCCAGATTGTGACTGACAGACTTAGATTACAGTTAGTTAACTTCCTCCCAGTGGAGATCGACCCTACTTCCGCTATCTCCTTTAGTTAGTAGACTTAGGCTTTTATTTTTGGTGTATAACGAGTCGCTTCAAATTTTGGCGCCGTTGCCGGGGAGGCTATTGAATTTTCTGATTATTTATTTCTGTCTCGTCTTAAGGAATTTCTAATTCCTTAAGACTGTTCTTATTTTTCTCTCTATAGTTGTGTATGCGCAGGTCCCAAAGGCTCGAGTTAGTGGAAGCTGAAACAGAGCCCGAAAGAACCTTCTTACGCAGAAAGAGAGTGTTAGATAAGACTGTTCAGGAGGAAGACTTGAGTACTTATGACTCCGTCTTCGACAGTTTTATTTTCGAGGAAGATTCGACTGTTGAGACCACCGTACCAGCGAAGATGCCTAACATTGCTAGTCACTCTGAGCCCACTGCTGCATGTATACCCCAGGGATTCAAACTTGCAACGGACGAAGATGGAACTTCTTTTGATCTTCGTCCGTCTTTTATCAAGCTTGTTCAGCAGGACAAGTATAGGGGTATGGCTGGGGAAGATCCGAGAAAGCATAAGGAGACTTTTGCTGATTACTGCTCTTCTATTCCAATTTCTAAAGGGGTGACACAAGACAAGATCAAGGAGGTCTTGTTCCCTTTTTCTCTTACCGACAATGCCAAAGATTGGTTGAAGAATCTGAATAGAGAAGAACTTGGCATTACTGACTGGACTACACTTGCACTGGCTGTAACACCCGGAAATGTACCCTATTTTTCTAGTAAAAATATTTTACGGATACTTTTCAGCGAATTTTAGTTTTAATCGTAAATTTAATTTTCCGAGTCGAATTTAGAATTTCCGAGTTCGTATTTGGAATTTCCGCGAGAATTCAAGTGAATCCCGTCTTAAGCCGTCTTTGACTTTTTCTTGACTTTTGAGCCGTCATTGACTTTCGTTGACTTTTCCACTTACTCACCCTACATATACTCTCTCATAACCCTAACTCCCTCACAACTCAATCTTCTTCTTCCTCACCATAAACACCAAAACCTAGCCTCCATATTCTTCCAAGTTTAGAATCGTCACTACTCATTCATTTCTCGCTCAAATTCACGTAAGTTCGTCTTATTCTTCCCCTCTTATCTTCCTCTATCCGTATTGGTAATAAAATTACCGTCTTTCTCGCTTTTCAATTTATCCGTCTTTCTCAAAGGTGAATTATATTCATCTTTTGTCGTCTTTGTTTAGGTGGAGACTTTCTAGACCCCGACAAAGATTACTATCTAGTGGAAAAGGTAACGGTGAAGGGTTACTCGATATCATTTACGTGTTTTAATGTGTTTTCCATGTTAGACATCGTATTTAGAATATGATTAGTAATCTTAGGAATCGTGTTGTTGATGATGGTTGTTGTTAGTTGATAATTGATATGAGAATTGATGAATTGTGATGATAGATGATATTTGTGTTATGCCTTAGTGAAATTGTGGAGATTGTGTGACTCAAACCTGTCCGAATAGGACGCAGGCTGCGTCGTGGTGACGCAGGCTGCGTCACTCGCTGCCGACAGAAATTTTCCTGCACTGACCCCTTTTCGTAAAATGATCATATCTCCTTCGTTACTTGCTTGTTTTGGGCGTGGGACATCCCGTTGGAACCGTAAGAGGATAAGCTATCACCTCCATTTGGAATTTCTGAATTTCATGTCTAGAACTCTAGTTATGACCGTTTGAAGTGGACTCTTGTTTTCGTTGGTTTCCAAACAACGTTGTTTTGGAGAGGTGATCTATGTTTTTATTCATTATGCTTCATAAACTTGTTCTAATGCTTATGTATCATGTATTGACTCATGTTTATCATATTTAAACTTATATGATTCCCTATTCTCATGTTTTGTGACGGTTTTTGGTATGTTCCCACTTTGAGTCGGTTTTTACAAATGATACGGTTTGAGCACTATTTTGTCTTGTGCTTTGTACTCTCATTCCCTTGGCTACCTTCCCGTTTGTAAGGCTGGAATGTCGGAACGGAGAGGTATCCTACTGCTTAAATGCATGTGTTAGTGAGCATACGACGACGTTGTTGGGAGTTGAACGCATTGCGTTGATCGACCGGCCGTCAAATGTTGTGTACTTGCGAGGTGGTGTTATTTGCATGTAGCGTACCGCTTGTTATGAGGCTTGTGCTCTTTTCCGCCTCTTTCGTGAATGTTTGCTACCGAATCTGGGGTACTCGGCGTCAATGATGAAGAGTCTTGATGCGAAACGTTATCGCATGTCGACTGGAACACGTTTAGTACGAGGTTCTGGCCAGGTTATAGGGTTAGTTAGACTAGGACCGGGCTATTTATATCGTCGTTCCTACGGAGGGAATTAGTGCAATATACGAAAGGCCATGTGACTGTGTATGCGTTCAGGAATGTTATCTGTGGTGCTTGTTAATCATACTTGCCATGTACACGATGCTAGTGCGTTTCATTTACCGTGAGAGATGTCGTCTTTGTGTCGTCGTCTTTGAATGCGTGATTTCATGATATTATTCATGGTCATTGCATGATTGGGCATCGTCAATGTATTGGTTCGTGAATGGATGATAATTATGTTTGGTTGCATGGATTGAGTTTTGACTTTCGAGGATGAGAAAGTTCATTGTAAATTTAGGATAATTAGTTTGAAGTAAATTGGATTAAAGGATTTCATGGTAAGTCCTTTACCTTATGGTTGTTAGCGATCATGTTTCCCTAAAAATAAATATTTTGATGATGGTTTCTAATAAGAGTTTTGATGGAGCTAAGAAGATTAGAGTAGGTAATGAAATTTTCATGTGGGTTGTTAGTTGTGGAGTCTACCGTGCCGATGGACCTTAGAAGATTCTAATTGAATTGGAATAATTGGGAGTTGTTACTCGAAGTTTCAGAGTTTTGAAATATTTTTGTAGGATTTCTGATGATTGAAAATGATGAGTTGCAAATTGGGTAAATTGCATTCTCTTGAGGATTTGGTTTATTAGTAGATTTAGTGATGTCGAATTCTTGTAGATCTTCCTGCTGACTTTATCTTGATCTTCCTATTCTTAAGAGTTCGATTTATTTCGTTTTTGCGTGTTTTGTATACATTTTGTTACCCTGAATTGTGAGTGAAATGTGCGAGTCGCTCTATGTACGTGTAATGTCGTGTTATTTTGATTTTATCCTTGAGAAAACTTCCAAATTTTCATATTGTATTTCCAATCTATGGTTTCACCGAAGTTTTAAAGATGGTTTGTGTACCCTCTTTTTGGAGAAAATGGATTTCTTTTGCTTTTATATTTGGATTTTGCGTTTGGTTGCATGTTTGCACTTGTTATTGGAGACGTCTGATAACTAGTCTTGCACTTCCTAACGTTTGTTTTGAATTCCGATTTCACTATTTCGACTTTAATTTGATTTGGATAATTAGAGTTCTCGTTCGCGACGGGCACTCTTGTGATTCGTAAATAAAGTTTCACACTTATGAAAATTCTCTTTAAATCGTTTTCGAGAAGAACTTCGTTTCATAAATGTTTCCCTTGTAAAACCTTTCTTGTTGATTTTTAAAACCGGTTCTTGTCTTTGATACTTTTTGTTCTCTACTCTCAAGTTTCGAGGACGAAACTTTTTAAAAGGTGGGGTGATTGTAACACCCGGAAATGTACCCTATTTTTCTAGTAAAAATATTTTACGGATACTTTTCAGCGAATTTTAGTTTTAATCGTAAAT
>JAIUZE010042459.1:0-13564 GCA_022085475.1 Heliosperma pusillum | reverse complement strand
ATATATATATATATATATATATATATATATATATATATATATATATATATATATATATATATATGAAGGTTCAAATGAGTTCCTTATATGTTTTGAGTCCTTAAGTCCTTATATTAGCCATTAGATCTAGTGGATGGATGGATGAGATTAAAGCAGAAAGTAGGGTCTTTAGGGTGAGGGAAAAAAAAAGGAAAATGGTTATATTAGGTGAGAGGTTGCATGTAGTGGAATTGTTCTTCCCAAAGCTGATTAGGGTACTAGTTTTCTATCGGCTAAAGACAATACCCAACGTACAAAGCATTTTTTCATATTGCTTTCTTCACACACCTCTCTTTCACTTGTCTGCTAAATCAAACGCTCTTCTTTTTTCATATTGCTCTCTATATCTCTCTAGAAATCTCCCTAGAAATCAAATTCTCTCTATATTTAAGCCATTCAAATAAATTCACTTCTTCACACACCAATCTTTCACAGGTCGAAGATATCACGTTGATTAATTAATACCGGTATTTGTAATGGATGTTATGAAAGTCATTCATGGTAAGAATTTCGATTTACTTTTATGAAAGTCAGTCTCTCATTCCTTGTTGTGGTTTCACAGTTTAATTTTGAATTTTTTAATATGTTAGGGCAAAGTATTTTTTGATATTGAGTGTATTGCGTGTCTCTAGTCGTCTATATAGCTTGAATTCATCATTATAGAACCAGTTCAATTGTAATGTGCTTTTTTAGATAATTATAGCATGTGTATGGAGGTGTAACTAGTGAACTTGGAATGTTCATAAAGTTATATTTTAAATGCAATAGAGTTACACTTCCTGAACAATACCGTCACAGATTAATTTTCATTTTAATTCTGTAACTTTGAAGTTTTAATTCTGTAACTTTATTAAATAAGTGTGAAACTTAAAATAACATGTAACTCTGTTGTTAAAATGATGTAACTTTCAACTCTGTAACAGTGTAACTTTCAAGAGTTGAAAATGTAACTTTTATTGGTTATAAATGTAACTTTCAAATTATGTGTAACTTTGCCTTTGGGATTGTGTAACTGATTAACTTTGAACTATTAACCGTTTAACTTTTGATTGTAGTAAATGTACCTTTGATATAATCTGTAGCTTCATTGCTGACATTCTATTGTTGTAAGTGTAACTTTGATATAACCTGTAACTTTGAACTTTTAATTCTGTAACGTTATTAAATAAATGTGAAACTTAAAATAACATGTAACTCTGTTGTTAAAATGATGTAACTCGTGACAGTGTAACTTTCAAGAGTTGAAAATGTTACTTTTATTGGTTATAAATGTAACTTTCAAATTATGTGTAACTTTGCCATTGGAATTGTGTAACTGATTAACTTTGAGCTATTAAGCGTTTAACTTTTAATTGTAGTCAATGTACCTTTGATATAATATGTAGCTTTATTGCTGACATTTTATTGTTGTAAGTGTAACTTTGATATAATTTGTAACTTTAAAGTTTTAATTATGTAACTTTATTAACTAAATATGAAACTTAAAATGACCTGTAACTTTGTTGTTAAAATGATGTAACTCCTAACAGTGTAACTTTCAAGAGTTGAAGATGTAACTTTTATTGGTTACAAATGTAACTTTCAGATTATGTGTAACTTTGCCATTGGGATTGTGTAATTGCTGATAGTGCAATCTTGGAACTACTAACAGAGTCATTTTGAACTATTAACCGTTTAACTTTGCTTTGATATAATAAAATCTGTAGCTTTGATGATTTAATTAAAATGATGGAATTGTGATTGTAACTTTGAAGAGTTAATAATGTAACTTCTATTAGTTGTAATTGTAACTTTCAAAGTATGTGTATCTCTGACATTGGAATTGTGTAACTTATTGTAATAACAGTGACGTGTAATAGTGTAACTTTTGTTATAAAAGTGTAACTTTTAAAATCTTTTTTATGAACTTTTATTTCAGGGGATGGTAAAGTAGTGAGGGGGAGCAATAAGGCCACGTTTTGTAGGGAAGTTGAGTAAGAGTTTACACCATTCGTTTGCCAGGAGTTTAGAGATATTGAGGAAGCGGTAACTTTTTATAAGCTATATGCCATTGCATGTGGGTTTGATGTGCGGAAGTACACGACGAAGAACTGGCGCGACGGATCAATCAAGTCTAAACTTTTGGTTTGCAACCGAGAGGGGTTCGCTCAAAAAGCAAAATCAAGTGGGGAAGATGAAGGGATGGACGAAGTGGAACGACAGTACTGGAAGAGGAAAACCAAAGTCACGAGAATGGGGTGTAGGGCGAGGATTAGGTTGTTTATGAAGAACGGTGAATTAGTGGTTGATCGATTTATCGAGGGTCACAATCACGAGCTTATCTCTGTTAAGGATAGAGAGTTCCAAAAGTTGTTGCGCAACATTACAGATTATCACAAAAGGATAATCGTTTATAACTCAAGGGTAGGTAATCTATTGCATCCACGAACAATTAATTTTCCCTTGACCATGAAACTGATATGCTAAACAAATGGTTGACATTGTTTGGTTTGATTTTCAGTTGAAAATAGGAGCAACAAGGACGTACAAAATGTGCAAGGAACACGTCAATGGGTTTGAGAACATCGGGGCAACCTTAAATGATTTTAAGAACTTTCACTGGGATGTGAAATGTTTCATTCATGAACGAGACGGGCAATTGTTTGTAGATCATTTTAAGGAGATGGCTGAAAATAGGCAAGGGTTCTTCTTTGACTACGATATTGACGATGATGGTAACCTGAGAAGGGCTATTTGGGCTGACGGGACCGCTCGAAGAAACTACTCTGTCTTTGGCGATGCGGTGTCCTTTGACCCTACATACTCGACAAACAAATATTCTATGGTGTTCTCACCATTCACTGGTGTGGATCACCACAAACGCTCGGTTACATTTGCGGGGGCGCTGATCGCAAAGGAGGACTTTGACTTCTTCAGTTGGGTTTTTAGCAGGTTTTTGATTGCCATGGGGGGTAAGGAACCCCAGTATATCATTACCGATCAAGATCCGGGGATTATAAAAGTTGTCCCTCTTGTGTTGAAGATAGCTAGGCACCGGTTTTGTATGTGGCATATAATGAATAAGGTTCTCAGTAAGTTTGGGGTGACCAGAACAGATTACCCTGACTTTCTAAAAAAACTGAATGATATTATATGGGACGAAGAGCTTGAAGCAACACCTTTTGATGATAGGTGGGCATAAATAATAACAGAGCATGGACTGGTAGACCATTTGTGGTTTGGAGACACATACGCTATAAGGGGCCAGTGGGTAATGGCGCACTGCAGAGAGATTAATATGGCGTCTGTTATGAGGACAACGCAAAGGTCAGAGAGCGAAAATAGTTTTTTTTAAGAGGTTTGAACATAAATCTGCTACGTTAATTGAGTTTTGGATGCGGTTTGAGAGCGCTATGGACCAACAACGACACAACCAGAAGAAACTTGACAGCAATAACAAGCATTCGTCCCCGAAGACGGAGACCCATCTGGCTTTAGAGAAGTATTGGGAAAAAGTGTACACCCACAAAGTGTTTGAAGAATTCCAGGAAGAGGCTAAATACTCAATCGGTACGTGTAAAGCTGGGGGCATTGCTGAGACTCCAGACCTAGAAGTGACATCAGTAAAAAAAGATTCAATTAGGGGGCAAAACTTTGAGGTTAAATACAGCCCAGGTAAATACTAACTAAATATTTAAATACATGTTGGGCTATTAAAAGTTACAATCCTTGTACAATAAAGTTACACATTGTGGTATTTGAAGTTACACATCTGCTAAACGAAGTTGCACATTGAGTAATAAATGACGGTGTATTATTAACATTGTTGGTGGTTACAATACGTGATAATTCATCCCTGCATTTCGTTATCTTGAGGTTACAAGTGCGATTTACAGCCCTATGTGTTAATTTTTAATTCATGAACGTTTAAATCGAGCTGCAGCTGTAGAATGTTTGAAAGAAAGGGCATACTATGCAGGCATGTTTTATGGATTTATTCGTCAAACGGGTTGAAGACTATATCGGATGATTACGTTGCAAAAAGGTGGACAAAATATGCACTGCGCTACACTACATTTGATTGCGGTGGTGAAGTGATAGAGGACATTGATATCATTGATGGAAAACAAATTGCGATGTCGATAATGTGGTCGGAGGTTCATCAGACAGTTGGTCTCCTTGGTGGCAAAAGTAAGGCCGATGTAGACATTTTCTCCACTCTAATTAGGAAATTTAAAGAAAAGTTAGCTCCAATAGACGGCCCGTTGAGTAAGAATCGGCAGTTAGAGAGTATACTTGGTTGAACTGCTAGTGAGACGGTTACGATATTCCCTCCTAAAAATTCGAAGAACAAGGGTAGCAGTAAGAGAATATTGTCCACCAAAGCAAAGTCCATTGCATTGGCAAGAAAGCCCAAGCGCATGTGTAAGAACTGTAAGCAGATGGCAAACCACGACAAGAGGAACTGCCCCAACCCTTTTTCAGAGCACCCGCCATCGTCCGAACATGAGCCAGAGGAGGAGGAAGACGAAGAGGAAGAAGAAGAGGAAGAGGACAATGACGACGAAGAGTCCTCGGGGTAGACAAATCCTAAATATTTATTTGGTATGTTTATTTAAAACTAAGTTGTTACGTAGCTGTTATTGCTTCAAGGATATAAGTTTTTGGTCTTGAAGTTAGTAACTATAAACATGCTTGTAACTTTTATTTCACTCTGATTTAAAGGCTATAAGTTTTTGGGTGTGGTATATAAGTTATCTATTGTGGCTTCAAATTGTGAAGTACACAATTTATCGGCCACCGGTATACAGCATGTAATATGAACTGTAACGTTAATGCACATTTAGTGTGACTTTAAGGTTTATAAGGAGTAACTTTAAAATTACAAAGTTTATCGAATAATTCGCTATATTCATTGAGTTTTAATATTCATTGAGTTTATCAAACAATATGAATATTAAGTACTACTTATACAATTACATAGAGAGTGTCACTTTGTTGTTCTGTAAGCATGACATTAAAGATTAAAATGTGTGATTTTATATTATTATAGCATAAAAGTTACACTCTGTGAATGTAAAAGTTACATTATACACATTAAAAGTGACACTTTAAGATGTTCACTTAAAAATACATGGATATGAGAAGTTATTAACAGGTCAAAATAATATGTAAGTTTGATGTTAGAGAGGTGTAATTTTAATGTTCTATGAGCACTCCTTAATTTGGAAGTGTATAATGTTCAAATAAATGTTCCTTTAACGCAAATGACATAGAATGATAGTTTATATAGGATGGTTAAAATGTAAAACTATTATCAACAAGAAGTGTAACTTTAATGCACATTTAGTGTAACTTTAATGTACATTTAGTGTGACTTTAAAGTTTTTAAAGTGTATCTTTAATATGACGAATTAACATGTGTTGATATAAAATGTATGTAACTTGAATTTTTTAACTTTAATGTACCATGATTGTAACCCCAACATAGAGGGTCACTGGGTATGAAATTCAAACCGGCTATAATTTTAACCATAAAATATGAAGAGGTACTAGAGTGTGGAATTCAAACGTTTAATAACATATCACCGAAAAGGTTCTAAAAAGCTACGTTACATAAATCGTCCACTACCATACACCGATACAGACAAACGATGAAACGACATTCATAATTAAATAGTATCAATAAAACATTCAAGTCCACTACCATACTGCTTTACTTTTTTGCCAACACCTGCTTCATTTTTCGCCTGGTATGCACCGCTCTCCAAATCTTGTCTTTTCCATCAATAAAAGGGGTGACCTTCTCCAAGATGCTTCCTCGCAAGGCATTGATGGCTGCTAGTACAAGGGTCGCCGCTAATTCTATTACCAAATAGCGTCGGTTGACCTTTTTCCCAATGTCCTCATGGTCAAAGGGAGCACCCTCGTACATGAGCATATGCATCATGGTAAAGACCCCGGACTCTTTATTGTTAGGCGAGGGAGACTGCCACTTCAATTTGATCTGACGTTTTTCAAATTCGCATATGCGGTATCCTCTGGTGAATCCTTTTGAATCCAAATTGTCGCTTCCTCCTCTTGAATCCAAATAGTCGTTCATAATGGAAGCCTGCATACGAAAGAGCATACGTTAACTAACCAACATAATAAAACACCCAAGTGCTCTATGTGATTTATTGGCATCAAACTTACAATGAGAGAAGAAGCTTTGCATATCGCCGATCTATCCGAGTCAGGATGAAGCTGGTGGTCGAGTAGATCAATCGTTTGTGATTTAAAGTTTATACAAACACACGCATAATGGTCAGCGATGTGCACTGGTACGAAGAGTAAATCTGCATTCAAGTTGGAAGTTTTGGCACAGTCATGCGTAAAGGTGTTCCACACTTCGAAAAGACTGTCTAGAAGTTCATCGGACTGTGTGCCGTTTTCCGATATATCAAGCAACATCTGTAACAGTTCCTATAAGCAAGTGGTGAAAAGTGTTAGTTTAGCACTTGATTCCTCTATATCAGGTCCATAAAGTTACACTAAATGATGTTAACAGTTACACAATCAGATCAATGAAGTTACAAAGGGAAATTGTCTGAGAATTTATCTATCAAGTATTTGAAGTTACACTATTCATATATAAAAGTTACGCAATCCAGAATATAGCGTCATTTTATCGATATTTCAAAGATACGTTAGGGTAAGTTTAGTGTAATGTTATGTCGTAGTTGGATGTTCAAACGCATTTGATGAATGATTTAAAGAATATAAATATGGACACATACCATATGGCGTATGCCGAAGAACGCCATCCGTGGCACTTTGTTTTCTTCAGACTCCAACCGATTCAACAACAACGACCAACACTCTATAACAGGCGGGGACATTTCAGTGTCGGGCAGCATGGACATAATGTTCTCCCTGTTTATCGCAGCACGCAGACTGAACCATACTAAAGCCTCACTGCGTTCAAGCCGGGTAATAAGAAAACTTAAACAGCTTCTGATTTAAAAAGGAAATATAAGGAACAAGGACAGTTGAGAGGGGCTTGCTCAGACAGGAAATTGTAGTCATCCAGGAAGCAATAGTCCGCCACGTGCTTTTGCAACGGTAAAACAACCTTCACTAATGATTGGTTATTCCGTAAAATCTTGGATACAACGATGGCATTCGCACCAACAGCACAATCGATCGAGCACCCAAGACCATCCCCTCCCTCACGAAGACGGCTCTTAACAGACGACAATCGGTTAGTAACAAGAGACCGATCAGGTGCAGGTTTTGCTTCAGGGGTTCGATCGTCAACTGGCGTAGCGCCAAGAGAGGGACGGGGGCGCTTGGTGTAAGTAAGCCCTATGTCACTATCATTTCTCCTCTTGCTAGCAGCATTATTCAGCTTCCTCGACAATACATGGTCAAAAACCTCCTTAAAGTCAGAAACCCTCTGTAAAACATCCTCCCTGCACCTTTTTATGTCGCTTAGTACCAGTGTAGCAGCAATTTCATGGCGAAACAAGTTAATGGCCTCCATTTTGCCCAGGCCGCATTCAAAGGGCTTCCCACAATAAAACAACATGTGCAACATCAGGTAAACACCGCAATCCTTCATCGTGTACCCTGTACCTTGCCATCTGAACGGAACTTTAACAAGCTTAAACTCGCCGACCTTGGCGCCCTTTGTCAGACCTTTTGACTCCATGTACTTGCCGAATATATTCACCTTTATGTAGTTAAACAACATTAGTTGAAATAGATAATCCTTTTAGATGTCAACGTAAAAATACAAACGTGATTAGATATGTTATAACATTACCGCGATACGTGCAATCCCTCCATAGGGCAGCTTTTCAAGATCTTCATCGTATTTACGGTTGTCAAGGTACTCAATTTGCTCGGAAATGAAGTTAATGCAGGCACAACTGTAATGATCGTTATTGCCGGATAAAACAGGGATGAGGACCTGTAATCACACATGGTGTTGGTCAACGTCATAATTTGGAACATCATCTGCACACATAACATGCATATAGGAGCTCACACATGCGCATGATTTTAGGCACTTACCATATCCGAATCAAGTTGAAATGGAGTAGGACAAGATTCCATCCACATATCCCAACAACAAAATAACTCGTTTGTCTTGTCAAGAGCTATTCCCTTCTTTTGGGCATTCCAGATGTCCAGCGCAACATTCTGGTTAAAGAGGTGTAATTTTAATGTTAGAGAGGGGTAATTTTAATGTTCTATGAGCACTCCTTAATTTGGAAGTGTAAATGTTCAAATAAATGTTCCTTTAACGCAAATGACATAGAATGATAGTTTATAAAGGATGGTTAAAATGTAAAAATATTATCAACAAGAAGTGTACATACTGTGAAGTGTAACACTGATGTTAGAGAGATGTAACTTTGATGTTTGAGAAGTGTTACTTTGATGTAGCAGAAGTGTAACTTTCATATTGTGAAGTGTAACACTGATGTTCAAATAATATGTAACTTTGATGTTAGAGATGTGTAACACTGAAGTTTGAGAAGTGTTACTCCTCTGTTGACACATTATAACTTGAACTTAGGGGTCACTTCTATGATAGAAATGTGTAACTGTGACGCTAGGAGCTGTAACTTCTACTTTTGACAAAGTGTAATTTTAAAAAGTGTAACTTCCACTTTCACAGAGTGTAACTTTACATGTTCTATGATAGGATTGTTAAAGTGTGACTTCTATGGTATAAAATGTGTAACTTTAATTTCATGTACACTACTTTGATAGTAAAATAACACCATTAAAATTGAAGTGATACATACAGTGTGACCAAGGCCGAAGAAACAACGGGAAGTTTTAACTGTTGCAGTATTCTGAGTTGTCATCACATTGAGAAGTAAGCACCAACAATCAATCACACTACACATAATTTCCAGTCCAGGTTGAAGCGTCAAGATGTCTTCCCGAGGTATGAAGTTAAGCTCGCTGAATGACACCAATTGTTCACTACAAAGGAATGATTTTGTAAGCAAAGCAGATGGATGTATTCACTGACAACAAAATGCTTGAAGCAATGAACGATATTACGTAAAAAATAATTTGTATATAATAGACTAACCATTTGTTCAATGCAGATGATTTATTAAAGACGTAGTCTATTACGTCTTTTCTTAGACAGAAGACAGTGTTCAGGAGCGGCTTATATTGTTGCAGATCATGTGTAACAAATTCATGTTGAGGATTGGGTTCCCCACAGTCAAGAGAACACCAAGGTTCTCAGGAACCACATCCATGCATGAAAGTGGCTCACTTGAATGAAGTAAGAATGGATGGTGGATAAGTGGGGTACGCGGATCGTAGACGCCCTGAACAGGTGGTTGGCACGGCCCTTGCTCTTCCACAGTACCAAACCCAGCGTCTGGCACCCCGTTAAAGGCTTGTTCTAAGTCTGACGTCGACATGAAGGTCAACTCAAACTCGGGTGATTTTATTTCACTCTCCACTGCTTCAACAACCTCCTTCGCCCCTCCTTGTACACCTTTATCAGCCCCTACCTCGGCAGCAACGTGCTCATTCACTACAGTAACAGGCCCCTCCGCCTCTTCGACCTCCTCCATTACAACAACGACCTCCTCCATTACAACAACGACCTCCTCCTCAACATGTACCTCCTCCTCATTGGCATCTCTAAGCCGTTGGTCCGACTCCCCATCAACAAGCACCGATCCAATCGTTGCTTCACGTCCCTTCCTTGTGGCATCCGCAATTTCCGCAGTGGAATACAAAGATTCCAAAATCTGAGTGTCAGTTAATTCATCAAGTCGTGGTCGTCGGGTAGAGGGTTCACCTACAACTCCTTCCTCTATCCTTGCTTCACAAACTTCATTATATTCTGTTGTGTTATAAAAACGGGCAGTACCCATAATCTGACGTGTTGCAGCATCGATTGGAGGATCACCAAAATCGTCCTCAGTTGACGCAGCCACTAAATCTTCACAAACCAAAGCAGTGTCAACAGTCTGATCCATACGAGCTTGATCAACGTTTACATTGGGCTGTTGTTCATTGAAAGTTTCGTGGTTGGCTTCTGTAGGAATTGAAGAACTAAAGACCGTGGTTAATCTCTTGATCTTCGAAGTTGCATTTGCGTACCATGAGTAGAAGACAATAGCATTCCTTTCCAGCTGCAAATAAAGCTCATGTACACCCTGTTTTTAACCAAAAGAAAAGTGAAGTTACGTTGCATGATATTACAATGTAGAAGGGACCAATAAGTCGAAGTGGTTAAGAGTAAATCGGGTTAAAGTTAAAATTCAACATACTTTAAAGTTACATTACCATACTATCAACATCACACTACAAAGTAAAAGTTACACTTCAAAATTAATGTCACACTACCATATACAAGTTCTATAAGTGTAAATTTAAAGTTCGTATAGTGTAACTTTAAGGTTATAGCAGTGTAACTTACCCCCTCTGACAGTGTAACTTTGGGCCATCTGTTACTTACACTTTGGAGTGCAATAAGTGTAACTTTAAATTCTTTAAAGTGTGACTTTGGGTTCTATAATGTATGGTTTCTCAGAAAGTAACTATGGGCCAGAAAGTCACAAAGAAGACTTACATCCACCGCCCGAGCTTTTAACTCCTCATCATCTTCAAGTCCCGGGGGCAGTTCAATTTGAATAAACTTCTTGTCAGATGTTGTATGAGGTGCACAAGACAGCTGTAGTAGCGGCTCGCTCACAAGTGTCGAGATCGTCTTACTCTTGGAACATGTTCCATCGGAGGGCTTCTGCGTGCAACGAGGATACTTCACCTCAGAAAAGGTTAGGCGACCCAAAGGACCTTTCCCCAGCTCATCCTTCATCCTGGCGGCCATAATTTTATCATCCCAATGTTGGATAAGTGGGAGGTCATGGGGGCATATCTTACCACAGAAGTCAAAACGCTGAAAGTACGTGATCATTAAAAAGGGAATACAGCCAAGAAAATGAGATGGCGCTAAGTGAACATCTGCCGCAGCACTAACCATACAGTCCAACACATAGGAACACCAGTCCTGCTGCGCGATGGAACTTACATCTTCTACCGCCTTCAAAAGTTTAATATCAAGACCATTGTTTGATGTAGGGGTCAGGAATGAGGACATACACAACAAAACAAAGAGACGGCAGAATTGGTCACCTCCGTCTTTGAATTCCTTCGTCTCAATGTGCTTGAAAACCTTGCCTAGAGGAATAGCCTTCGACGGTGATTTAACGCCGTATGCATCCCGCCATCGTTTTTTCAAAACCTTGCTTTCTACATCATGGGTACCCGTATGACGGCCAGAATGGGCTAATTGGAGGGGTCTAGGCCCGAATGGTAACATGAAACAATCATGTACGTCGTACTTGGTGACCATAAACTCTTTAATTTCTGACGCCCTAAAAACATGTGAGCCGTCGCCTAGGTAGCACCAAAACGGACACGGACACGGACACGACACGGACACGTGATACGGCATCTCGTGAAATTTAGGACACGGGACACGGCATTTAAATTTAATAAAATATATATTTATAGTTATAAATAACATACAATTTTATTTTTGTATTAATATTTGATATTCAATATAAATAATTGAGTTTAAAACTTGACTTTAACTATAATTTATTCTCATTTTCCACTCAAACTCATCTTTTAATCGATTTTTCCACCCAAACTCATCTTCTAATCAACCTCGTCTAGTCTTTCAATCTCACATTCCTTGTTTATAGGTGTCCGTGTGTCCGTGTGTCCGTGTGTCTGACACGGTGTCCGACACGGGACGGCTGGTTAGGAGTAGTGTCCGTGCTACCTAGGTCGTCGCTAAACGCATCCAGAAATGAAAAAACATGAGAAAGAGGATAATATCTTAGGTTAAGATGGAGCATCCCACCAAAACCTATCCTCTGTACCGCGGCTCGCTGGACATCATTCAGGTTTAGAATTAACTTAAGCAGCCTGTATGGGCGACACTTTACGCTGACAGTAGGGGTAGGTAAATTGTCATCTCCAATTAGAGGTTGGGCTTCATTAACTGCCATCTGAAGTTAAAAATAAAGGAATTGTTAGTACATCTGCTGTGTCACTAGTTAGGCGCTCAAATTATCAAAGTTGAAACAAAAAAATAGATATGAATATTAAGTACTACTCATGAAAATGTGATTGAAAAGTACTACTTATACAATTACATAGAGAGTGTAACTTTGCAGTTCTGTAAGTGTGACTTTAAAGATTAAAATGTGTGACTTTATATTATTATGGCATAAAAGTTACACTCTGTGAAAGTAAAAGTTACATTATACACATTAAAAGTGACACTTTAAGATGTTCACTTAAAAATACATGGATATGATAAGTGTGACTTTAAAGATCTAAAGGTGTAACTTTGTAACTTTAACAATAAAAGTTACACTTTGTCAATGTAAAAAGTTACATTATATACAAATTTTAAGTGACACTTCTATATGGAATAGAAAGCACTTCATAAATATATATGATAAGTTACAAGGTCGAAATAATCTGTTGTGTCACTAGTTAGGCGCTCAAATTATCAAAGTTGAAACAAAAATTAGATATGAATATTAAGTACTACTCGTGAAAATGTGATTGAAAAGTACTACTTATACAATTACATAGAGACTGTAACTTTGCAGTTCTGTAAGTGTGACTTTAAAGATTAAAATGTGTGACTTTATATTATTATGGCATAAAAGTTACACTCTATGAAAGTAAAAGTTACATTATACACATTAAAAGTGACACTTTAAGATGTTCACTTAAAAATACATGGATATGATAAGTGTGACTTTAAAGATCTAAAGGTGTAACTTCGTAACTTTAACAATAAAAGTTACACTTTGTCAATGTAAAAAGTTACATTATATACAAATTTTAAGTGACACTTCAATATGGAATAGAAAAAACTTTTTTAATATATATGATAAGTTACAAGGTCGAAATAATCTGCTGTGTCACTAGTTAGGCGCTCAAATTATCAAAGTTGAAACAAAAATTAGATATGAATATTAAGTACTACTCATGAAAATGTGATTGAAAATTACTACTTCTACAATTACATAGAGAGTGTAACTTTGCAGTTCTGTAAGTGTGACTTTAAAGATTAAAATGTGTGACTTTATATTATTATGGCATAAAAGTTACACTCTGTGAAAGTAAAAGTTACATTATACACATTAAAAGTGACACTTTAAGATGTTCACTTAAAAATACATGGATATGATAAGTGTGACTTTAAAGATCTAAAGGTAAGGAGGAATGGGGAAGATAAAAATGCAGGGAAGAGTTTGCAAGGACGGTTGAAGAGTTTGCAGGGAAGATAAAGAGATTGAAGGGGCGAAAAGGTAGGAGAGTTTGCAAGGACGGTTGAATAGTGGGATGAAATGAGAAGAAAGTGGGATGAAATGAGAAGAAAGGACGGTTGAATTGCAGGGAAGATAAAGAATTTCAATTGTTTTAGAAGATTTGAATAGTGGGATGAAATGAGAAGAAAGTGGGGGACGTTTTGATTGATTGACGGTTT